>QYTT01088483.1:0-13012 GCA_006980735.1 Dasypogon diadema | reverse complement strand
TTGAAAATATTTCAATACATTTCCTATCAATAAAGCAATTACCTGCACCACAAGTTCTCCTGCTTTCCCCAAACGTCTTCACTCCTCTTCAGGTTCATCTTGTGCCTGTAAAAATACATAAAATTAGAAAAATATTCATGTATCAATATAAACAAAACTTACCTCACAATTTCATGACAATTTGCATGTCATAATTTGACAGCCATCAGCTGTCTCGCTTGTCTCCACTGGGCTGCGTTCCGAAAAGCAGATTACGGGATTTTCTCCATTTATCCAATGCTTTTCGGAACATATAAATAGCGCAGTGGCAGACAAGCGAATCACTCTGCTTTCGGAGCTCAAAGCAATAACAATATTAGGCGGTTTTTCAGCCAATATTAACAAGATTTCTTGAAAGGCAAGTTTTCTTGTAATATCTCGCTGCTTTTCAGCACTTTTAATTAAAATTAATTTTAACATTGCTGATTTCAGCAACTCTTACCCTTCTCCTCTCCTACTTCTCTTGACCCCCGATAGGTGGCGACAAAGCAATATCACCCTCCGGTGAAATTTATTATTTTGGCTACTCTTTAGCCTCACTTCGGCCATTTCGGTCACACATATATTCAAAGCCATTTGACATAATATTTTTCAGTCCGGTTTCGGATGAATTGTCAATGCTGATTTCAGCAATTAATGCTTGTAGATTTCTGACAACTTAGTCCGTTTTCGGAGTTGTTGGTGCTGGTTTCAGCAAAGCAATTTTGTTAAACAAAACTAATAACTCTGTCTCTCTCTTCCAGGACGGCCTCAATGATCACATTCCGTCAAGTTGTTTATTTTGGATTTTAATTTTAATTTTATTTTCTTTTTATTTGGATTGTAATTTTAGTTGAATTTTATTTTTTTGTATTTTATTATTTGAATTTTATTTTGTAACTTGAATTTTATTTTGAATTTTAATTTGTATATTTTATTTTGAATTTTTGTTTTTGAGCATTTTTAATAAAAAATATTTTGAACCCATATTTATTGGTCTTATTTATTTGACCCGGCACCCTTGTTTATGTTTGAGCCTTGCATAGACTCAACAGGTTAACTCAGGTTAACTCCGGTTAACCCAAAATTGTCAAATAAAACAACTTTTTAGAGGAACTGCTAGAAAGTGTCAAAGAAACTGCAATAAAGGGAACTTTGAAAGTGCAAATGAAATTCAACATTATTTGATGTAACTTCTTGATTTGACATGTTGAATTAACATATCGAAATATTTTTTCCGATTAGGTGTAAACGAAGTACTAATTTCTAGTACTAGAAATTTCTAGTATGTCTAAACGCCGCCTAAAGGGTCATCAAACTAGTTCTATATATATTTTTGTAAAACGTCATAGCGGCCACTTTTCTTCTGACTCCCACCAAAATTAACATTTGAATTGTTTGGCAAATCATCGTGGAAAGATACACGCAGTTGCACAGCCTATAGAAATTGTTAAAATTTAATACAAAAGTAATGAATTTATTTGAGCTACTAAAATTTATGGTCAACATAATCGACCTACACAGCTTACTATTCGTAATTTAATTCAAAAATTCGAGTCAAATGGTCGGGTCTGTGATGTTAGAAATCCTACCCGCCAAAGAAGCAAACGTATTGTTGAAAACATCGATGCTTTGAAACCAGAGCCATAAATTACTTCGTTCTCAAGAACTTGGACTTTCTTATGGCACTGCATGGAATATTCTTTATAAACATTAGCGTTTCAAGGCGTATAAAATTCAGGTGACCCAAGAACTTAAACCAAATCAGCATTTATTCAATCATAATCATCTTCAGCGATGATGAAGTGAAGAAAACCCACATGCTGTTCTTGAAAAACCTTTATATCCACAAAAATTAACAATTTGGTGTGGTTTATAGTCTGCAAGTGTAATTGGAGTAACTGAAAAAATAGAAAAGAGTACTTGCTTGTTTTTGGGTATGGGTGCGCTTTTGCAAAATTTATTTTTGCTCCCATACAATATTCGTGCTTGTAATTAAAAACAAGCTGATAAAGGGCAAAATTTTTGAAAGCTGTGTTGAGTGTCCATGGCTAGACGGACTAGGCTTCAGGCATGCTGATGAGATTTCCTTACCGTCGAAATCGAAACACTCCACAATATTTTTAAATGCTGGCATTTTGCTAGCAATTCCCATCTACAACAATTTTTTGCCTGTCGTGGAACTTTACAAGTGATAAAATTTTGATTTTTGTAATTGGAGTAATTGGACCATACCTTTTTGAAAACGAAAATAGCAATGCAGTTACAGAAATATGATTACTGATTTTTTGTGGCATGAATTGTATGATTTTAATTTGGATTTGTTGTGCTTTCAACAAGGTGGTGCAACATCATCCATACATCAATCAATCAATTTATTGAGACCGTGTAATTTCAAGAAATGCCGATGTGATCTGGTCACCAAATCATGCGGTATAACTCCATTGGACTTTTTTCTCTGGAATTACGCGAAATTACTGGTTTAGCCCCATAAACCATAAACACTCAATGACCTTAAAACCAACATTATTCGAGTCACAGGTGAAGTAAGTGCGGATTTATGTGAAAAAGTGATCAAAAATCGGTGTTCCAGAATTGAATTCTTAAAAAAGGTCATTTGCAGAAAATTATTTTTGAATAAAAATGTCAGGCACAAATATTTAAAATAAAAAAAATGTTATAAATTTCTTATATTGTTTTGTTTATATTTCAGATTAAAAACATACGGCTCTTATTTGATAACACTTTACATGGTGTCCAAGTACAAGCAATAAGCTGCGCTTTTTTGCCAGCAGAGTACAGAGTTGTCACTGGGTTAAATTAACCCATAATAAGTAGAAACCTTTTCGTAAGAAAAATGCATGTGAAAATACATTTAACAAGAGAGAGCTTTAAAGCTTGGATAACTTGGTTTTTTCACGGAGTTAATATAAGTTTACACGGTTATTTAAGTCTTCTACGGGAAAACAGATGGCGCCTAAAACGAACGACTATAGTCTCTCGCTTTTCTGCTCACGTTACGACTTACCCTGCAGCTATTGTTCAATGCTCAAACGTTTTATTATGCAATTTTTTAGGGCGAAATAAAGCCAACCCAATAATAACAAAAGAAGAAAGACTCTCACGAAAGGGTTAATGCAAATGCAAAGGGTTAATGCAAATGCAAAATTTACAAATTATTAGTTTTACAAAATAATCATTAATTTTTAACGATTGACAATGATGGTAAACTTATTAAAATAGTTTTAATTTTTGGACATTGTATTTGTCATAAAACTCATACTACATAATTTGCAACACTACAAGTTAGTTTGTTAACTTTGCTTCATCATCATGTTGCAGCTTTGTTGAACCAAAATTTTCTGATTCAAGAGAGTCCATCGATATTGAAGAGTTCCTTGAACTATTAAGTTCGCTTTTATGATGCCGTACGGTCTTAGTATTGCCAGAGCATTGTATAACAAACTTTAATTCAGCAATAAGTTCATCCTTGAACGAGACCTGCAATTTCCATTTAAAAAGTACTTTAAGATCTTGTTTGCCACAAACATTACCTTAAATTTGCGGGATGCCTTAAATACATCAAAAAGCCACTCCAGAATTCCATAGGAACTTGCAAGGCAACTACCAACAAGCAGGACAAAGTACACACCTCCTAAATTAGCCATTGTCAATTCTTTGGCTGAGTTCTGGTCAGTGCTTTGCTGGTGGGGAATATAAAATGTTCATGCAATGATAAAGCTAAGGAAGTGACAAATCCGTGATTTAAGGACTAAGAAGCATAAACGTGACTTGTGATGCTTTTCATGCCAAGGGGCAAAATCTCCAAGTTTTGTGTGGCATTTTGGATTGGTCAAAACTAACCTTGAATTCAGATGATCTCTTCCAAACATCAATTATCATTTCAAGTATACTTATCAGAAATGCAAAGGCAGATCCTATAATTAGAACAAGAAACACTCCGCCAAGATTGGCAAGCTCTAAGGCAACAGCACTACTGTCACCTCCCGTATCCTTCGTGTGAATAATTCTAATACTTTTTAATTTGTTTTGAAAGTTGTTTACTTACCGCGCATGAGCCTCCTCCACGCTTTTCTTTCCACCATTTAGTCTTCATTTGCGCAAGTACTCCTTGCTCTTGCAGTTCAAGTATAGCTAAGCTCAAGGCGTCTCTGTAAGGCCAATCTAAAAAGTATCGAAAATTATAAATTTTAGAAGTAATGAAAACATATTAATAGTTTCGACCAGCACATCAAGACTTAAAAAGTCTTTAGCAAAATCAAAAACCAGGCACGCGAGATGACTGCAGGAGAGCACTCTTCCATGATAATATTGAGATTAGAGGATCAAAAAGGAGATCTTAGAGAACTTTCTGTTGGACTATCGAGAGATTTTTTGATGCTCAGGAGGGTAGTGTTGGTTAAGTACAGAAACAAGTCTGGTTCTCTGAAAATCTGGACGACACTTCCAATGAGAAAAAAAACTTAGATCTGCTGCACCATTCTATAGCATTCCATCCATCGGTAGCATTGAATTCCGAAAAGCTGTAGACAAAAAGCTTTTATAGAAATAAATACGTATCTATAAAAAACTTTTTTAAGATATTGCCTAAGCTCAGCGGGCAACCCTATGATGCACATAGGACGGAAATTTTAGGGAAGAGAAGATTGGGAATTTTAACTTGACAAATGTTGCAAATAAACCTGTAAGCGACCCCAGTCTTAAAGATGTCAGTCGCTGGCGATAGCCTTATGCAATCTATTTAGTGGCGTAAACTTCCAATTGCGGTTATCACACTCTTAGCGGTATATATAGATATAAAATTTAATAAAAAGCTAGAATTAACAGATAAAATTTGGGAAGTCACCCAATCAAAAAGTAATAAAGGAGCTAAAAAAGTCTATTAAAAACCTAACAATAGGAAATCGCGATAGATCCTTTACTAAGAGACAACTTAGTAGAAATTGCATCAGAAGAATAAACGGAAACCAGGCTCCAACGTTTGTTGGTGCCGTAGACATAGATGCTGCAAAGAAGATGACGTTAAGTGCAGAAAACCTTGTGCATTTACCACTGTTCAACAAAAATAACCATCAAACTAGAAAAACCGGAGATAGAACCACATCGCTTTTTCATCCAATGTAGCATTACCCATTTACACAATTTTTAATCGATACTGGAGCGGACGTGTCTGTCTTTAGCAACACTGGACTTAGGTCTGTTCCGACCGTTCTTTTTCTCATTTATTCTTCCAGAAGCAGGTCTATTGACATGAATAACAAATTACTCATCAGTAGGTTAGCGAACAGCACATCCTAAGGTAGTATTTTCAAAGCAAATATAGAAACACCTAAATTTCTACCGATCGGAAATGATCGGAAATAGTTAAACCTTTTCCGGAATTAACTGGGACCTCAAAATACTCAATGCTAGTCAAACACAAAGTAGTATATCTTACCAAAGGTCATTTGCCAATATCCAAGCCTCGAGGATTGAACCAAGTCAGCCAAGTCAACCAAGCGCAACTTTGGACGCTTCTGTAATTCGAGCATGGAATATGTCGGCCAACTTCATCTTCAGGTTACTCGTCCTTGCATCTAGTCCCAAAAAGAGTTCCTAATGAGTGGAGATATTGCGGGGACTACCGTCAATTGAATGCGCTTAATATTCTAGATTGTTACCCAATTTCCCATATACATGCATGTGATTAGATTAGAGAATTCCAAAGTTTTCTCAGAAGGTCTACCAATATATTACAGCGGCCGAAGGCGGCGCCTACAAAACGACGCCCTTTGGAATATTTAAATTCAGACGGACGCCATTTGGCCTTCGTAATGCAGCCCAAACATTCCAAAGAAGGAAGAAAAAACCATGAGGAGCATAGAGTTCACCTTTCCCGAATAGTTGGATAAGGTGAACTCTATGCTCCTTAAAAGATTTTAGTTTAAAAAAGAAATTAAACAAATGCAACTAGATTTCTTAGTTCATAAAATCGGTGATTAATGAATACTTCCAGCAGAAGACGGAGTAAATCACTGTAGTGGTGCTAATTGTAGGGGGTACAGGGACTGTGACGCACTTTCTGTGGCACTGTACGTCATTCTTGGTGAAAAGATTTAGACATCTGAGACATCACTTCTCTGACGAAGCCTGCATCAGGCAAGCTGAGTTACCTATAGAATACGGCCCCTCTACTTAAATCCTCGGGTAGAGGAGCAATGGGGCTAGAAGTGGCATAAGTTGAAGGATTCAACTTTAAACACATATCAAGTGAATATATTTCAACAATTTTCGACCATTATACCAGGTAATCAGAGGTTTACCCGTTAAAAGACATTACTGCAGAAACCACAGTCTTCAGCTTCTTCAGGGTGTACATTTGTAGATTTGGTATACCACTGCGGATTACAACTGATCAAGGCTCACAATTTGGGTTGAAACTCTTCAATGAACCAGCTAAATTTCTTGGATTGCACAGAATAAGAATGACCGCGCATCACTTACAGGCAAATGGTTTAGTAGAACGGTTCCACAGGAAACTTAAAGCTACACTGGAGCGAAGTACTACCTGTATTGCTTCGTAACGCGCAGCATTTAGAGAGGATTTAGAACTCTCGTCTGCAGAACTAGTCTACAGACCAGCACTTAGATTTCTGCATGACCTACAAAGGAAGGTTCCCAACCCGCAGACGCCGATTTCGATAAAATTTGGCACACAGGTAGTACTCGGCGTGCTGTATAAAACTCGGGGAGATCCCCCCCTCAAAGCTCGAAAATTTCAATTTTTATGTTCAATTTATCATGTTCTAATAAAGATATTCTTAAAATTCCAATTGTATTTAATTGTGTATTTCTTAGGCTTTCAAATAAGAGAAAATTCGCAGGCACCTTGCTTGGAGCAAACTGTAAAAAAAACAATTGTTAAGTATAGCATTTGTTGGGTTCTGTGCTTTTTAATAAAAGTCAACATATCTTCAGCATTACTGGCTCTTGTAAAGTGATTAAAGATTTTAATTAAAGCAGAGAGTCCACTCTTTTTCCCACATATTCAACTAACCCTTTACCCTCCGTCATTTAAATCTTATAAGAAGTTAAATTTAAAAAATGTGCGAAAATTCTCAAGTTTAATTTAAATTAGATTAATTTCCGGCCAAAATATGCAGTAATAATAAGTGTCTATTTTAAATTACAAATTTTTGAATGATTATCTTTCATTTGATACACCTCAAGTATATATTATCTGTTATTGTTTTAAAGTAAAATGAAATTATTCAGTGGTATTTCCAAGAGCCCGGCTGCATTCTTGGGCGTGACGTAACCTGCCGTATAATGCGAAAATTTGAAGGAATTACTCACTTTTGTTAAATGGAGAACATTTATTTAAAACAACGATGTGCCGTTAATATCATTGAATGCTCAAGTGTCCTCCCCCTCTCCCTCTTCACCTCTCACCAACAGTTCACTCAAATTTTACAAGAAATGTTATATATTGCAAGAAATTAGGGAATTACGAACTTCAGACCTCTATTCGCCTGGTAGTTTACAGAAATATGTGAAACTATTATTAATATTATGCCAAAAGGAATGAGAGATATAACGGTACGTGTTGTAGCAAATTGAGAATAATTACATATAGTGCTGGCAGCGAATTGTTAATAGTATTAGAAGTTCACCACTGTGCACGTCGCAAATTTGCTTATGAATTCATTTATTGTAGGTATCAATTAATATTTTGCAAAACACATACATAATACATAGACATATTCACAATTCCCCAAGTGAAGTAAAAGCTTGATTGTTTGCTACCGCAGTTCCTTTTACCTGTCTTTATGTCGATTTGAAAAGTTAATAGATTAAAAATTGAATTGTAGATAAAAAGAACCGTAGAAAGGTAATTACAATTGCTATGGAAGATATTTAAACAGAAAAAATACCCACAATTATTATATCATGTTCAATATGTGATAAAGGGAATGAAACACAAAATAAAAGCATTTGCCATCTTCAGTGTATAAATGAATATCGACGTGTCTTATATAATCAACGATGTTATTAATATGCAGGGTGCGTACGGTATTTGAGGACACTCATATATGTGGTTATAATTTCTGGAGGAAAATTTTGTCCTGGTTTTTTCTTTTTAGATCATTAATGGAGGACTATAAAGTTACTCAAGAAACGAAGAGATATGCAGTGATCGTCGCTATATGCGCGAAATACACTGATTTAGAAATCTCTAATTTTCTCAATTGCGCCCGATCATTCGTACATAAGGTTCGTCGTGAACTGGAAGCATCAGCTGGCGATGTTGAATCTATGGCAAAACGCAAAATGCATGAGGAACGTTCGGACACTACTAAAACTACACAGTTTGTCCAATAAGTGCAAGAAATCATTAACGAAAACCCTTCAACGTCCATGAGGGCCATTGCGAGAAATCTTGATGTCTCTGAGGGCCTGATCCGCCGAGTTGTGCAAGAAGACCTCCACTATAAGTCTTACGTTATGCGCAGAGGACAGTTTATGTCGGCAAAACTCAGGATCAGAGACTTATTAGAGCAAAACGTCTCTTGAATAAACTTAAGCACCCTGAGGTTCCTTACATGTTGTGGTTTTTTCCACCAAGACCAAAAATTCAATCGGAGAAATGACAGGTGGTTATGCTCAGATCCTACAGAGGTTTCCCGTGTTATGCACACGAAGTTTCCCGCAACTGTCATGGTTTTAGGTGTTGTCAGCAACGAAGGTCATGTTATGCCACCCCATTTCTTTCAGCAGGGGCTTCGAGTGAATGCTGCCGCCTACATCGAGGTTTTAGATACAGTTGTCAAACCCTGGATTGTGTACGTGAGGACAAACCATACGTATGCCAGCAAAACTCTGCTCCTTCGCACAAAGTCATAAAGACACAAGATTGGATGGCCGATAATTTCTATGACCACATCACCTCAAACTTTTAGCCACCTAGCTCCCCAGACCTTAATGCCTTGGATTATTATGTATGGGGCGTAGTTGAAAGGGAGACCAATAAACATTCCCATAACACTAGTTCATCGCTGAAGGATGCCGTAACAACCACAATGAACGACATGGACAAAGAGCATTTGATTCGGGTATGCAGTCGTTTCCGATCCCGGATTGGGTCCGTTATTGCCGCTAATGGGAGTTTCATTGAGTAATTTTATAGTCTAAGAGTTAATTAACATTATGTAAAAATTTAATGGAAATATAAAAAAATATCAACATATCCATTCTAATGTCAATTTGCCCTCAAATACCGTACGCACCCTGTAGATGCTAAACAAATGTGGGCCTAAAACAGATCTTTGAGGAAATTCAAATCCTACACACAAAGCCGACGAAAGCACGCAATTGCATTGAACGCCTTGAGTCCTATTATATAAGTAATCACTGGTTAGTTTACAAAATGATGCACTAAAGTTGAAATTAGAAACAAGTTTCTTGCAGAGTAAAGAGTGATTCATGGTATCCAAAGCTTTAGAGAAATCCAGCAATGTTAAAGCTGTGAGCCTGTCAGAGTCAAAAACATTGCGAATGTAATCATTGATCTTTAGCAGTTATGGTTACGTGGGAAACTAGACTGAAAATTATATATATATATATATATATATATATGCATTGATTTTATCCCTCATGAGAGCCTGAAAAACTTCTACAAAAAAAAAGAAGGATTACTAATGTGGCATCAGGGTCGATACAAGATGATTTTATGAAAAAGATAGTTTAGTTTCGATAGTACCAACAATTCGGAAATCAAAATAAGATTCATTTTCAAGGAACTTTGGTACTTATGTTATGAGGAGGAGGCGCAGGAACGAAATTGTACGTAATAGTTATTGAGGTCATTAGGGTATAAATCACAGACATATCCATTAGGTCTGTCAACTTCCAAATAATTTAAGTTCTTCCACAAAGCTCTTGACGAGTAAAGTTTTCGTGAGTAGAATCGTCTCTTCACCAGGCTTACTGCCAAGTTCACCCTATTTCTAAAAGTTCGATAGCGTTTCCACAAAAATTTTTCTAAAAATGTTCAACGATAAAAATTGTTCTAAAAATTTTTCAACAATAGTGTACTTTACTATGGGCAATTGTAAGACGCTTTATATGATTCGAAAACCTTGGACATCATTTACTAATACTACCCTGTTTCGTAGGCACGAAACGATCGAACAAACTAACAACACAGCAAATTTTATCATTAATACACGGTGTGACATAAATTTCACTCTAACCCATCTGAACTAAAGATTCGGACGAGGAAGAAAAATCAATTCCTCTATAATCTCGGAAATTAAACACTTGATTCATTGGTTCAAAAAAATCAGATTGCGATTGAATCAGATCAAAGTAAATGGGAATTGTGAACCCAGATGTTGACTTGACTAGAGTTAAGCCTTGTGGCTGCTCCACCAAATTCAAACTAACTTTGTCGCTGCTCCGTTCCAGGTGCCTGATCCCATTTTGCTGTCTGAGAAAAGGGACTCTGTGGCTGCTAACTCGAGGTGAATTATTCCATATTGCTGCAGCTATTAGATTATAGCAGTCAGAATAAAAATCCTTTTTTATGTGTGCACAATATGAGACCAATGTAAAAATTACCCTAATAGTTTCAAAAATAAGTTTTCGTGGAAGAATTTTTATGCATATACGTGTGATTGTAACATTAATACCCCTGAAGATGACAAAGTTACCTGTCGAAACGTTGGCATAAACAATAATTTTCATTCTAACTGCTATATCTGAAGATAAAGTGTGTACTTAAGTAGGTTAGTAAAACTTTGTATATCTGAAAGGCTTCAAAATACCTGCATCTCGGTTTTATTAAGCCAATGAAGACCAAATAGCTTCTCATCATTATTGTATCTTTCAGTTATGCACTCAGTCATTCCGACTTTCGGAAATTTGACAAAATTTATAACTTATAACAAAGTGCAAAAGTTATTTCTCACAAAAATTACCTAAATACATATAATTCCTAGTAAAAGTTTAAAAATCCCAAAGGGTGCAGTTTTTACTGAATACTTTAAAACTGTTTGCCAGTTGTTAGTGTAGGAAAATGGTTCTCTGGTGGAATATTTAATCTGAGAAATCCTTAAAAATGCCTGACAGGTTGCTAAAAAGAGCCTTGTAGAGTGGGTGCTTTTCCGATACTCACAGAGGGAATACCAAAGGGTTTAACAAATCGAACTCTTGAGAAAAGTTTTATGGTATAATAGATTCTGTTTTCAGATTTCAGTATTTTGAGTTAAATAAGAATATGAGGTTTTATTGATAATTTGTTAAAAGTTTGGGGACATTCTTGTGCAGTTTTCATTCTTTCCAGACACGTTTCATCTTCCGTTTCTATTTCTACCAAATTTTGTATGTTATCTGTGCCATCATAATATATTATACACAAAGTTTTAAGCTTGCATCTTATCGTGTTACGTAGTATGGAAGTCTTTGTCCTTTTCTTCTAGAGCGGCGTGACAGAAATGGTATTTCATGAATAGCAACACTGCACTATTTCCAAGCATTTTCCAGACACGGCGTTTATTTTAAGCATCCATGCATTTATAGATACGGCGGATGACGTATTGTTTTATAATTGTGTCGTGTTTCGTCGTTGCGAATCTGTAATTCGTCCAACAAAATACTTTGATCTACAGTCCTACCTCAATCCAGCCACTCACCTTTATACTTCGAACAACGGAAAAGACGTCAAGGTCCTTGCACAGGTGCTTTACTCGATGTTTACACTTGCCAATTGTGATGGCATTGTCGTTGGCAGCAACTATCAATTTTCACCTTTATGGCTACCTTGTGTTCTAAATTTCAAGTCTCTAGCAAGCAAGCTGGCAAGCCAACTCATTCAGCGGGATATTTTCAAGCCGCTAAACGCGTCATCCACAAACATGTTATCGAGTAGTTAACGTATAATGAAAGTAAAAATTTAGGCTTTAAAAGTCATAGAAGAATGCGAAATTGAAGGGGAGCTTGCAAGAAAAGCAAGAAGAAAGAGGAAGTGCTGGGTCAGTCATATTATGAAATAAATTTTAGCATATCCGCCCGTGTAAATATTTTTGCCGCCATTTTTATCAAGCGCCTTTGACGTAAGAAAGCACGCCAACATTGTCCAGAAAATTGGCTTTCCAGTATTGTCTTGCCAACTACAAAATCTAAATAATGTCAGTTTACATTGGGCAACGACAATGACAGCGCCATCTAGTGTACACGCAACTTAACTCACTTAGCCGGCATTGTCACGTCATCCATTGCGTCACTGCATAACATGCTTAGTTATGCGTCAGCACAATGAGTGCGTAATTACCTACATGCTAGCAGCTGCAGTGCCGGATAGTAAACAGATTACGCCGTGCGGTTACTATGCGAAGTAAACAATGCACAGCATCTTTCTGTTTACATCTTAATGGGCCGCACAAAGGGGCCAAATGCCTGAATTCTTGGCATAAATTATTTTAGTCAGCTTTTGATAAGAAAATTAATAAAAAACACAGATATGGACGCTTTGTACGTTTTTCGACGAATTTTCTCATTGACGATATCTGATCTATCAATTGAACATGACCAGAATGTCTCATTTTTAACCCCCGACGCAAAAAGAGGGGTGTTATAAGTTTGAAGGTGTCTGTGGGTGTGTCTGTCTGTCTGTCTGTGGCATCATAGCTCCCGAACGGATGAAGCGATTTCAATTTAGTTTTTTTTTGTATTAAAGGTGACTTACGTGCGAGTGTTCTTAGACATGTTTGATGAAAATCGGTTGAGCCATTTAAAAGTTGTGGGGGGTGAAAGTGGGGAAGAATAACCGAATGTCTGCAAATATACTCGAGTGGGGTCTCAAATGAAAGCGCACTGAAAGAGAATATTGATGACTTAATCGAGAGTATTCTTAGCTTCATATTTATAAAAAAATATTATGTTAAAGAGTTGAAGACTAATATAAACATTAAGTAACAATTATTACTTATAGAAA
>QYTT01088482.1:25089-35727 GCA_006980735.1 Dasypogon diadema | reverse complement strand
GGTTTTTGTGGACGAAAACCTTTAGCAAGCTTTAGAAATTATACTGGAAAAGTGTCCACATAAACAGAAACTTTCTGTTTCTTTATTTCAGGGACGAACACTCACTTATTCTCCTTATCCAGTATTTCTCAGTATCGGTCGGGTCCATGTTACTATATTTAATGTATTACATTTATGTTATTTTATTAATGCTATTTCTACTGATTTGAATTGCGTTGTTAAAATTGGAAGGCTCCGTGATCTTAAGGATAGTAGAGACGAGAGGTTTTGAATTGTTGACGTATCGTTTTAAAAATACTTCTTTAATATATTTAACATTTAAATTATCAGACACTTTGTCACTAACATTCCACCACAAACTGAGCACAATTTACTTTTATTTGGCATGAATTTTCGATGAAATATTCTTTCGTAACCATTTTCTTTTTATACGATCCATCTTTTATTTCTGTAACTAATCAACTCAAGTAATACTACGGGCTCATCCTATCCGTCTTTTCAACTCTGATATATTTCCCATTCCTAAAATTATGTAAAATTTCTTGATCTCTATATTTTAAATGCGGATGTCACCAAACAAAACAAACTGAACGGCAACTTGTCCACCTTCTTTTGAAGCACTAGGCCTACAATTTCAACTTACTGCAATAAACTATTGTTTATATTCACATGTTTTGGAAAATATCGTCGCATTTGAATTTTATGCGTAAAAATTTAAGGAATTACCGACAATTTGCCTAGTGAGATACTGGAGGACTGTTAAAGTATCTGTTATACTGCTAGAAGTTGTGGTTTCGAATTATACTATTATATCGAATAGAATTGATTTGAACCGCTTGAGTGCGGAGTATAACAGTTTTATTCGCCATCGCGCTCCTCAGCACTCAAACGGTTAAATTATTTTAAAATGGGCCACTACATTTATTTTGATTTTTACATGGATTTAAAAATCCGTGACCTAACAATGAAAAAACTAATTTTTCCATGTGAAATCATTCATATTCTTCGACATAATCGCCTTGAAGCGAAATGCACTTCTTCCAACAGTCATCTAACATTTTGATACCCTTCAGAATAATGCAAATTGTCAAAGTTTACAAAATAGCTCTTCCTTTCTGGTATGACTTCCTCATTGGGGTGAAATCTCTTTCCCTGGAACCATCTTTTCAAATTAGGAAATAAATAGTAGTCGTTGGGAGTCAGGTCTGGAGAATATGGTGGGTGAGGAAGCAATTGGTAACCCAAAGAATCCAATTTCACCATCGCTCTTATGGATGAATGCACCGGTGCGTTGTCTCGATAAAATACGATTTTCTTTCTTCTCCAAATGCCGTCGTTTTTTTTAATCTCTTCATCTAATTTGTCTAATAATGTAACACAATACTTGCCAATTATTGTTTTTTCTTTCTCCAAATAGTCGGTGAATACCTATTATCCCATACCAAAAAATTCTCAGCATAACCTTGCCGGCCGAACGTTGTATGTTTGGGCGCTTCGGTCGGCTTACGATCTTGCTTGCGATCACTTTGCAGACTGTGTATTGGACTCCGGTATGTAATGTAATGTATGCAACGGAGAAATTGCGTTGGGTTACGCTGAAACAACCCCAGCTGCTGGTCGATTGTTAGAGAATGCGGCACCCATCGCATAGACAGATTTTTTATACCCATGTAAATTATGGCGTACGAATTCTTTTGATATCTTTGTGATGTCTACTATCTCACTCACATTAACTTTTCGATCATCCAAAACAATACGATACACTTTTTTCATATTTTTTCAGTAACTACCTCATTTGGACGATCTGAACGTTTGGCATCATCGGTGCATGTAAATTTGGTATACCACCTTTTTATTGTTGCATACGATAGAGAAAATGTATCATAGCATTTATCAAGCCATTCCTAGGCTTATTTTCCCATTAAAAAGCAATGTTTAATCAAAACTTGAAATCCTTTGGAATCCATTTTTCTCAAACAGTAAAAGTAGCGTTACTCTAATGACTGTAACTCGTAAACTAATCGACTAAATGTCATGAGATTTTATTTGACAACTATATGGGGTTGGTACCACTGCATAAATATGAAAATTTTGAGATTCTCGCGCCATCTCTATTTTTCACCCCATGTAGTATAATTTTTAATTGTAACTTTGCTTGCTTGGTCCATATGGTAGCACATGTGATTAGGTATTAATAATTCCCATTCATAAGGAAAATCTTATCAGATCATAATAAAATACATTATAATTATGAAATCAAATTTTGTATCAATAATATTTTTATTTTACTTCACCCTGAATCGTCGGTTATTTACGTATGTTTTATTTCCTATCAATATCAATATTTAGTCTAGGTCTTGTTGACACATCAACTCTCTCTGATACCATTGGTAGGACAGCTTTACCTATGGTGATCCAAAAGTGATGATAAAGGCTAAGTAAAATAGTGTATTTCTTTTAAAAAAATAAATGTATTTCTCAACGTAGTCTCCTAACAAGTCAATATACACTTAGTCCATCTTTTTTCTAATTTACAAAGGCCCTTTAAAAAAAAATCAGATTCTTGAACATGTCACAATGCCTCAACAGTAGCCATCACCTCACTATTACATTTCTAATCTCTTCTTTGAGACGTGGAAAAAGATAGAAGTCCCCCGAAGTAAGATCCGGGGAACAAATTGGGTGTTCAAATAATTTAAAGCCTGCTTCACGAATGGCAGCCATCCCAACTTCGGATTTTTGTGTGGGTGCATTGCCTCGGTGGAACAGGATACCCGCCCCTAAGCTTCCTCTCCTTTTCTTCTTGATTGCGTCCCTTAATCTTTTTTTTTTTTTGTTCTGGATAATATGAGCTCGTAATTATGGCTACCTTCTACAGGTAATCCATCATAATGATATCCTTGGCATCATAAAAAACAGAAGCCATAACTTGGCCCGCGTATCCTGTGTTTTTAAATTTCTTCCGTGTTGGTGAAGACGGCCACTTCCATGCCATTGATTGCTGTTTTGTCTAAGGATCAAAATTGTGGATTCAGGTTTCATCTATAACCACAAATCGTTTCAAAAATTTTTCTGTATCCGTTTGATACATTCTGATATTAACCATTCAAATGTCGAGTTGTTTCTTCTTTTATTCCTCCCTTAACATTCTCGGGATCCAACGTCCGGAGACTATTTTCGTGTGGAGTTTACCGGTTAGCATCCTCTAAGTTGTATGAGTTCCATGTGGTCCCAGCTAAATGTCTTCTACCTTCCAGTAAAATATTTTGAACTTTTTTGACGTTTTCTTCAATAAGGACGTACTCGGACATCCGTCGCGATATTCATCTTCACTCGATGTCCATGCCCATCAACCTAAATTCCTTGCACCAGCGTACAATGTAGAATAATGGAGGAGCAGAGTCCTCCCGTGTTTCCACCAGGTCCAAGTGTACTTCCCTGTAGGTCCAAAATCTACGATCGATTGATTTTTTTGAAAAAAGCCTAGGATGTAGCATAGAATTTAAAAAACGGAAGCTTGTGTAATATATGTTTGAATTTCCTGAGAAATAGATGTAAGTTTCGGTAATGGTGTTCCTACCTTAGGCTTCAAACTTTTTGCCTATATCTGTGTCTAGTTTAAGTTGTCAGAACATACATATTATTTTCGAAGCACAAAATAATGTTATTAGGTGTTGGATTCAGACATGACATAATGCTTATTTTCGTTAAAACCGTGCGCTACATGCAGAATCAGAAGGTCAAAATAGTATATAACAGTTATGGGAGTTATTTAGGGATAAGAGATCGGAAAATTATGAGCATAACCCTCAACTTTGCGCAACCAATTAATCTCTACAAATGTTTCTAAGTTTAATCTTCTCATAAAGCTACGGATTCTACCGTAGGTTGGCTGCCCTCTTGAGACCTACTTGGCATATTATCTAATCTATAAGATATGCATCCAGCATATCTAACAAACAATTTATAGTTTTTTTCCGACTAGCCATTTACATTTACGTATTGGTTCATTTGAAGATATATTTTCATCGTATTTTAGAAAGGAATCGATAGTTTCCATTTCCATTGTCAAGCTCTATGTGCTTAATTATTAAACAGCAGGTATGACTATACCAAAAAAAACTTTGCTTTCTTAATTTCTTATTTACTCAAGTCGCTTATTTTGTTAATAGTTAAAACCTTTTTCGTCCCCCTGCCTTTTTCGTTCCCTGTTCAGAAAATTCTCCAGCAGAATCTTAACTTCGAAGTCCCTTGCTATTTCGAGCATATTTGTTTGTAGGTTAGCTGTTCCATACTACCCATGAAGCTGCCTGCTCCCTGCTCACCAAAGCCGGACATTCACACACAATGTGCTCCGTCGTCTCAGTATCTTCTAGTCGCAGCTTGCACGTATCATCCTCCAGGATCCCCCTCCTTTTCAGGTGATATCTGAAGCTACCGCGTCCAGTAGTCAAAGAAACTATCCCTCAGAGTCTTCCTTGCTCCATGCAGGACTTAAAACTTTTCTTTTGGCCGTTCCGCACGACAGCCTAATCGCCTTTCTAGCCTGTTGGGAAGCCGTCATATTATTTCACCGATTCTGGTGTTCCTTTATGACCCACTTCTCGATTGGGTCTTTCACCGTGTCTCCCCCAGTGGCGGAAAACGGTTCCTGTTCTTGGAACTCCATAGTCGACCCCTGCTTTTCTAGGGCGTCAGCTATTTAATTTCCTTCGATTCCCATGTGTCCTCTAATCTAGCTAAATGTTGCCTTATTGTCTGAGGCACACTCGTTGAGCTTCTGTACACATTCCATCGCTAGAGAAGTGTTCACTTCCGTCCGATCCATGCATCTGACCATCACTTGATTGTCCAGTGCAATGAAGATTTTACCTCCTCGCACCTGACCCTCCTTTAAGTAGGCCAATGCGCGAACCAGAGCAAACATTTCTGCTTGGTAATCCGAGGTGAATCTTCCAATCTTCCCTACACTTGCACTGCCTTCAACCATAGATGCATTCGTGAATATAAAAATATTCCCGGGTTCATTTTGTGGGAGTGATCCGTCAGTAATAAGGGCCTTGTGAAACTTTTCGGTTACTCCGACCCTTTTGATCTTGTCCTTGGGCATTGTGAATTCCCTAATCCGTCTTACGTGATCCTCCTATGCCCATACACAGCCCCTGACGAGTAACATGTACGGTTCCTCTGCATCCTGAGAGTCGCCTGTCGTGGATGTGGTGCAAAAAGCGCCCGCAATCCCTTTGCACTTCATCCAATTGCCTCCGTAACTTGGCATGCCTTATGCCACCAGACAGACCATTGCTGCGAATTGACAGAGTAGGTGTAACCACCATTTTGTACATCTAGTGTGTGATCTCGGCGAGATACTCCACCTTAATTCAGATACTCTCGTACATTCTTGTAACACCACCTTCACCTTCCCAATCTTTTCCTCAATATGATGCTTCCAGATCAGCCTCGAATTCAAGTGTATCCCCAGGTTTTTGAAACCTTAAACTTCCAAGCATTTCTTTACGATACTCATCCTTGTCCGAAGAATTGTCTAAACCACTGGTACTCAAATGAATCATTGTCGCATCCTTTCCTGGATTTGGGCACATGCCTACAGGAGATCAAATCTGCAGAGTTATGTCTCAAATAACTCGACTACCCAGGTTTAGATATACCCTCCACCTATGCATTTCTAAATAAATCAAGCTTACTAAGTGCGTCATTTAATTCTTATAAATTTATAAAATCGCAAAAATGTGGAATTAAACGAATTAACCAAGTCTAAGCAGACCCCCGCATACCAAAGCCATAAAATAAATAAAGTTAAAGAAGTTTGTATAAAAAAAAACCATAATAAAGAAAATATCAAAACTTGTACATCTTTATAAATAGACCACTTTTCTAATTTATACATAAATAAAATAAGTGCATAGAAAACCACTTAACTGTAACTAGGCAATAAACCCTTGTAAATTTATAAACGATTGTGCCCTAAAACGTAAAAATGCGAAGACAAACAGCCCAGTGAATGATTTTTGTAGGTGTCATTTTGATTTTCGCTAAAACTCAAATTGGGACAGGAATAAAATTCTGTTCGAATTTAAGGAAAATTAAATGTACGAATCCTTTCTTTTTTTGGATCCGTAGAAACAATTAGAAGAAAAAGGTGAAAATTCTAGGAGGAAAGTTAACTATATACGTAATTCTTTACACTTATTATTGTTAGTGAAACTTCATCAAAATACGTAAATTTGGAGTGAAAGTAGATATTAAAAAGTTGAATAAAAATCTTTCGAAAACGATATAATAAATTTTTGAAGAACAATTTCAGTTTATTTACGAAATTCCAAAAGGATCATCAGTTTGTACTTTTCTCTTTTAATTAAACAATCAGCTGGTTGTAGAGAAATGGCAGAAAATGGGCACACTTAAGTAACATTGTAAATTTTGTAAGAAAATGAACGTGAAACACATTAATGATTTAAAAATAGGCATTGATGATTAATTTATGTACTATTTAGAATGATGAGAGACGAGAGTTAAGCAATTTGTAACAAATGACATAAAAATAATAGAAAAAAAAATAATAAAAAAGGATTAAAAAGAAAAACACACACACAAAAAGAGAAAAGAAGTTGTAAGATAATTATTAAAGAAAGTAAAAAAAAATACACTGTAATGTGAAATTGTGATTATTTTTGTTAAAATATATATATATGAAACTATAAAAATAAATTATAATGCAAGAAACCAGAAATACGTAAAAAAAAACACATATAAAAATTATATAAATGCGTATATAGAATTTAATAAGGAGAAGAAATCAACCAAAAGTATATTAAATCAGAAATAGTTTAAAAAGAAAAAATGTCATAATTTACATACAAATTTCATATTTGATATTTGTTTATTTATTTAGTGATGAGGTTAAGGAAAGAAAATTGCAAAAACAAAAAAAAACACAAAATGTCGAGAATTTTTATTCCGTAAACATTGAATCTTGACTAAAATAAATAATATACAAAGGAGGAGTATATTATAGTAAATGCAGTGAAGTAAAAAGAAAATCCAAATACGTAAGTGTAGGCCTCATTCTGTAAGAAACACAAAATGAAATGAAAACTTGTTGTAAATATACTTTTTAGAGTCAAAACCTTGAATATTCGGTTGTTTCTCTAAATTAATTCATCCTTTTGTTAACTGTATATTCCTGGAAGTATCCTTTTATCCCTACATTGATTGTCGTTTTTCGTATCATTTACTTGCAATATCAATCTTAGTGTCTAATGATTTTTGGGGTCCAGATTCTAACCTGGTTCTGAACTCTTCTAACAAGGTTTTTGTATAAGGTGGAAATGTAGAATTCGTAGGTAATGAATTAACTTTCTTGAAATGAGGTGTTTTGGTCTCAATAATTCACTATTCCCTATGGGTGGGGAAAAGAATACACCCATAGTATACCCTGCTTGTCGTAAAAGGCGACTAAAAGGGTTTAAAAAAAGTAGAATACACAAAAGCTAATAAAAGGTAAGGTTATAAACTTCTAAACTGAACTAATTAAGTATTTTACATACAGATTTCTTTCGTTTAGGAAATAAACTGATTTATGTGTAATATAAAATTGGAAAATCTCTTTTATATGCCTTTTCATCTTATTATAAATTTGAGTCTTTTCAGAATGATCTATAGCAGTGTTTTCAAAAAACATTTTTTTTTTCTTTATTCAAGTCCATATCGGGAAATAAATAAATAAATAAAATATAATAAATGCTTCATAGAAGCTTATCCTCTGTACTTTCTAAAAATAATCTATAAAAACGAATCTTGGACCTAAGCGAAAACGTAGTCGTCTCTAGAATTACAGTATACTCCGAAAAAACGTGTCTCAAAAAGAACCTAAAAGGCCTGTAGTTGGTTTCATTCAAATTTATTTATTATTTTCATAAAATTTACATTAATAAATGTTTTTCTATTTTCTTAACATGAAATCCAATGACCAGTATGCCTGGTATCTTTTGGGATAAGTTTGATTCAATTCTTGAGCATAATCATTCCTAGAAGTCTTGTCAGGGATTGACAAAAGTCTAATTGGATGTGTTTATAAACCTCTTTCAGTATTTTCCTATAAAAGTCTCATTAACATTCTTCCGTCGATAAGCTCAAACTACCCAAATATCATCATTACTGGAGATTTCAACATCAACCTACTTCTACCCTCTACTCAAGCCAATGATTTCAGGGACTCACTAGGTGTCCTTGATCTCCATATCATAAACGAACTTCCCACATGATTTGCCCAAAACCAGCTCATCTATTTTAGATCTTATCATAGTGAGTAATCCTGACTTGACCCTTTTTTCAAACCAGTTATCGCTGACTGGTGTCTCAGATCATGACCTTTGATTTCTTACTTATGTTCTAAACACTCCTGCTTCTACTAGAGTTCAAAATCTTCTAATTACAGGGTATCGTTCCATGGATCTGCCCAACATGAGTCAATATATTGTCAATACTTACTGATACTTTAACTATTCAGAGATAGAAATTGGCCGTAAAGTCTCCCGTTTCGATGATTTCACCAGGGATATTCTTAATAACTGTGTACCTAGCCGCCAAATATGGGTACGTCCTTGATTCTCAAAGCATATTTTTAGACTAATTTCCAAAAGAAAGAAAGTTTACTGTCTGTGGAAGCAGACTGGATCTGAAATTCTATATGAGCGTTTCCGTACCCCACGGAATAGGGTTACATCTACTGTAAGAAGGGCCAAGCGAAACTTCTATGCTTCTAAATAAAATCCAAATGAACCACCTAAAATGCTGTGGAAGACGCTGAACGGGATCGGAGTTGGCAACATCCTGAATGACTACTTTGTGAGATCGGGTAATATGAATTCAAGTCCATTTTCTAGCTTCTCATTAACAATCCCCGAACGAAAGGTCGTTTTTGATTTTCGATGTGTCTCCGAATTTAAGTGATAAATGCCATGAAATCAATTAAATCTAATGCCATGGGGTCTGGTGACGTGCCGATTCGATTCATCAAGCTTTTTTTTGTTTAGAATTGGCCCCCGTCATCACACACATAATGAATTCTTGTAAGAGTTTACTTTCCTGAAAATTGGAAAATAGCGCGGATTTTCCCCATAGCCAAAAAAGTTCAATACACTCACCCCGAAGACTATAGACCTATTAATAGACTTCCCTCCCTATCCAAGGTACTGGAGTATTTGATGTGAGAACAGATAAAGTCCTTTCTGGAGAAAACGCCAAGACAATATTTGGACTCCGATCAGCTGACTATTCTTTCCTTGTTAGATTTTTCCAAAGTCTTTGACTCCGTTAACCACATGTTACTCTGCAATAAATTACAAAACCTGGTCATGTGTTCCTCAGGGTTCCCTGCTCGCTCCCCTTCTTTTCTTCCTTTTTATAAATGATATCACTACGATTGTTTATCATCCATATCATGCAGATTTATCGTGCAGATTTTCCTAGCCTTTAATCCATGCAAGTTACGTGGATGTGTCTCACTGATCAACTCTGACCTAAACGCCTTATACCTGTCATTGAGAAACAGTCTGAGACTCAATCCGGAAAAATCCAAATCGATTGCAATATATAAGTCACCATTTGATGAGAGTCGTATACCACCTATTGTACTGAACTCTGTACCAATCCTTCTTGTGAAGACAGTAAACGATCTTGGAGTACTCTTTAATAATACGTGCAATGACCACTTTAATCATCGCTGTCAGTTCCATATAATAATTCTGCAGATTTTACTAATCCCTTTTTATGCCAATGCAGCATATATTCTGCATCCAGGTTTCTAGTAAAAGCAACTGATTTTCCGAATCCTTTTCAAGAAAACACCCATACCCAAATACCCTTGTTGAATGCCTAACTGTGTATCTTGCATCAATCTTTTATCATTTTTCGTCTTGGCTTTCTGTTAATAATTATAGGAAAACAATAAAAGATTCGTCCATGAATAAGTTGTTCCAAGCACAGTCCACATTTTCGGTTGTCCAACTCAGTCTTCTTTTGATTTGTTTTTCGGTTGGTAGAGGTTTAGGTTTAGGTTTGTGCCCTAATTGTATTCAATGAGACGCAAACTCGTTTCTTAAAAAGTTTTTACTTGGCTTTCCCCAAATTTACTATTTATATTATTTCTGAAAAATTCACAGATCACATTAACGTCTTTTCTCGAGGTATCTCTGCTACAACTCCTACCTAGTTCGTCTCTACATTGCCACATTCTTCATACCTCTTAATCCAATCCTTTACAAATATTACACTTGTTTTCGCTTAAGTTACTGACTGTTTCACACTCGACTTGGGACCTTTGGGATGGTTAACCAAAAAAACAATTTCAAAACGCTTCTTGTACGCGACAACCATTTTTTAACGATATCATCTTCACCAAAGGTTTTGAGACCTAGCGACGAAATAAATGTAACGCGATTTTATCGTTACACATTATTGTGCGAGCAAGTACTTTAAATTCAACCATTTCAAAAATATCGACAACCACATCAAAACAAAGGCCAAACAAATCAAAATCAAAACCAACTTTTTTAAAAACAAATCGCTTCATTTTTTTTTTTAAATCGACAACTTTTTCGAATCCAAATTACAACC
>QYTT01088481.1:2584-19245 GCA_006980735.1 Dasypogon diadema | reverse complement strand
GTATTTTCCTCAATCACAGTTTTTATTTCACTCATATTTTGAAAAATCAATTTCACAAATTCCTTGCAACTCTCACACATGAACAAGACACATTGCTTCTCATTTATCATCTTGGCATCATAGTCATTTAAACCCATGCAATTAAGATGAAAACACCCTGCACATATCCCATTACAGGTAATTGTTTTATCTTTGTTACTCCGTAATGGACGCGAACACTTCTTGCAATCCGAGGACATTTTCACAACCACTTCACTTTAGCTTAGAATCTCTGGAAATATTACAACTAGAAAAGTAATGCTTCTTGAGAAATTACATAGATTTTCTACGTTACCTACCAGAAGTGTCTGACATATCCAATTTTCTCATTGCTTCTGTTAATAAAACATTTCGAAACTGTTATTGGATAACAAGAAAACATGAAAAATTTATCAAATCTGCAGGTTAACAAAGATATATACTCAAGATCTCGTATACTTTTGTAATTGCCGCTTTTTACAGGTACAAGGAAGAACGACATAAATTAAATTTGTAAACTATCAATTTAAGCTGACACCACAGTAATAGTTTAGTCTATTATTTTTGATCCAGTGTTAAAAGAAACAATAGGTACCCCATTAGGATAACTTCTTCTCCTTATAATTACATGGAAAAAGCTACCGTATCTTTGGGTTGCTGTATCTTCCAGATTTCGTCAGAACTTGAACCTCAGATCATCTTTTTTATAGTTAATATTAATAAACCTTTGTTTTAATAAAATATAATAATAGCATTTCTCAGATATTTCCCAGAAATTCCACAACCTGTGCATTTTTTAAAAGTATCTATGTGGCTCCAGAAAATACAATTAGTATTAATTCGGGACGACGCGACAGGTGGTACCCACGCCTGTGAAAAAGTATTTTTACAGAACGCACCAATGGTACACTGACTAGTAGACAGGTTTTTTGCGGGACGTACTAGTGGTATCCTTGGCACCCAAGGTATTAATGCAACTTCTTCCTCACTATTAGAAAAATAGTAACTAATTTTTAAATTCTCATCTAATTCCCTTTGAGATGTAAAAAAATACTTCAACCAGGAAACTAAATAGGTCCAGTTATAAAATATAATACATGTCGCTGTAATCAGTTTGTTTTTGGATGAAGTGTGGATACGGATCATAAGTTAACACTAATGCTAATTGCTACTAATGTAAAATTATTCTCAAATCCTAAAAAAGTTACCTTTCATTTCACCTCTCTCCATTTTTGAATTGTCAGTAGTTTCAAAGTTAAATATTAATTTTTGGACTGTAATAAGGAATTATTGGTTTACTGATTTCAATTTCTGTTGTACCTTTTCGATTTTGGCACTGAAAACTTAGTTTTTGCACCACTTTATATTCTGAGCAGTTCTACTAGAACCGTATTGAAAGTCGACATAAGTAAAACAAACGCTTTAAGGTTTTTGAATTCAAAAGCTTCTTACTTGTGCAGAAAATACTGTCGGTGGTAAAATTGGATTTTGCTAACAGACAGTCCTCTCCGTACAGAAGAGAAATGGAGAAACATTAAAAATATAAACTTGTAACAAAGATGAATGAGAAGTTAGAAAAATACAAAACTAACCTGATAGAAGAGCAGATAAAACAAAAAAAAACTGAATTCAAATAATAAATAAAATAGATTAGGAAATAAATATTTATGAAACAATAACAAAATTATTTTACAAATAATAGTGCTAAAAAACATCGTAAATTTATTCGTACATTGCTCTTACCACTTTGCCAAGTTTATTTCATAATTTAATTCATATAATATTCATTGTCTACATCGTTGACACAGATTATTTACGTTAAATATTGCGACGAAGACTACGTCATTTTTTACACGTTGACAATGGCGTAATTTACGTCGTGTAGACAATTTGCCCATCACTGATCACCATTTCAACGCCTCTAGCGGCGTGACCAAGATGATCAAATGCAATAAACTTTTTTTTGTGCACATCTATGATACAATATCTTTCGAATGATATAAATTTCATTTTCTTCATTTCATAATAAAATACTAAAAAAGCGTATCACAATTTTCAATATTCACGTATTATCACCATATTTAGAGATATGATTCAAATAAAGTAAAGCAGATAATATAAAAATAAAATAAAGTATAATAGTAGAATTTTATTACTAAAAGTGAAAAAACAAGCTTTTTGAATCAGTTAACTACTCGAATAATGATTCCATCTTTTTCACAAAACTAATAAACCTTCCTGTCCTATCCAGAATTATTATTCACCTTGAGAATTAAGGGAGGCATCAATTAAAGAGCTATTTCTAAAATTTTGTTAGAAAACAATCGTCGAAATATTGTCAATAATATTGAAAATCTTCCTGAAACTTTTCCTTCTCGTCTCATGGATATCAGCATGACAATATTGAATTTTGTCGCATTGTACGCATATTTCAACAATAGCTATTTGTATGCTGGTGAAAACAAGAATTCTCGTTTCCCGCATACAATGTGTTAAAATGTTTTTCTTAGAAAATGTAAATCAAAATTTATTTAAAAGGAAACCTCTGACAAATCATGGTCGAGAATAAAAGTAAACCGTTTCTGACGTAAGTACATTTTTTAACGTGCTTTTTTTGTTTACAAATGCAAATTTTAAAACCATCAAGATCGTAGCTCATAATAAGTTTGGATACTTATTTTTCGGACTAAATTCTGGTAACATTTTTGACCGAACACAACCATTTAATAAACAGTTTTAGTACAAAGCAGTTAATTTTGTAAAAAAAAAACAGAGACTCACTGTGTGGAAGTTGGTCATTGAAAACGAAACCGTCAGTGTGTAATTCAAGTCGACCTTTTCAATCACCCAACACGTGCGTGCGTTTTTAGTTAAATTGAAAAATTTATTATTGGAACAAAAAAATAGAAAAAATGACAGTAAATACAAGAGATTCATTCGACAATAGTTTCGATTTTATAGACTTGAAAACTGTTGTTCGAAGTATATTGGTAGCTCGCTCGCAGGACGGAGCAACAATAGAAGAAATTAAGAGTAAGTATAAAATTTACGAATAGTAAGAAATTGGGTAATGAATAAGAATCACTTTTAGAGGATTACAATTCATTTCTGGGAGAACAATTTCCATATGTAGAAAGTATGACTGAATTTCTCCTTAGCATCCCTGATATTATTTGCTACACTGATCATAATGGAACGCGTATTTTTAATATTACCGCTTCGGAGAAATCTCAACATATTTTGGCAATGGTGAAAAATCAAAAGCCTGCCAAAAATATTCAGGTAACCCGAAATAAAGTAACACCTGTAAATAGAAATGATCCACATACGGAAAATTTGATGTCAACACCAGAAAATATTTGCTTCTTTGAGGATAATTACCAGTATCTGTAAGTATAATGAAAAAAACGACCCATTATGTAATTGATTACATTGTATTGAACTGTGACACTCTTACTCCGCGTCTCCACTAGCAATTTTTCTTGCCATAAATGAGAAAATTTCAAAGTTTGCTTTAGAAGAAGTACTGAAAAATTTTTTATATTTTGAGAGACAGCCGCAAAATTTTTTTATCTAGTATCCACTGAAATTGCATCATTTATAGCAAGAACAATTGCTAGTGGAGATCCAGGGTTAGTAAAGCTTTATATGTCCTGAGCGAAAATTAAATAGTAGTATAAAGTTGGAGAGAGAAAAGGAAGTTAGTTAAAAGAAAATTCAGAATTTCGTATTCGTATTTAAAACGTTTTTTTTTAATTTAGAGAAAATGACCGAGGAACATGTTTATTTATAAAATTTGTACGTTTATCCGTCAGTAGTTGATATTCTGTACATTAGGTAACATTAGATCAAATGGGTATGACCAAAGCCTTCGAAACTAAAAATACCATAAACTGATGTTTAGCGTGCGATTGTCGTAAATAGTGTGACTACCTGTTCAGACTAGTTTGGGCTCTTCTAGGAGTTTTATTAATGTTTTAAAGTATCCATCCCATCAACAAATTTTCTTCATTATTCCAAGTCTGAACACCTTTACTTTCTACTAGTGTTAAAAATCTATAAACCTTCTTAAGAAAATGGCAGAAATTTTCAGTTTAAATGAAATTCTAGTTATTTTTAAACCAATTTACCAAAGATCTTCTAATATGTTTTATATGAGAAAATGGGCTGATTAAATTTTTACATTAATGGCATGATGGCAGCGCATCAAAAAAATGGTATAAGTAGGGACTAACCTGAATCGATGCAACAACAATTCGATATTGCTTTTTAATCTTTTGTTATACAATTTTTTTTTTCCTGGAAAATAACCTATCCTTATCCACGAAAATGGCCGTCGCTTTTTTAGTATTTGAATATTGACAATCCCATTTAACAGAGCGTCATAACACCCTGTAAATGCAAGGTATTATAGAATTTCAAACAGTATCTCGAAAAATAAAATTGTTACTATCGTTCATGTAGCCTGATTTTTAAATTTCTCAATAATATTCTGCTATTCCGACGATTTCGAAAACAAAACTAAATTTTTTGTCTTAAATTTGGACTTTTGGAGTCTATTATTGAAGATTAGTCAGTTAACTTTCGGCAACTAGTGAGTTTTCCCACTCACATTCGTGATATATTGGGAAATAGGGTCAAGTTTTTAGATCTGTTCTTAACAACATATCCAGAAAAGTACTCTAGTAATATAACCTCACTTGTTGTTTTTTTTTTGGAGCTCCTTCTGAACACCAATTATCGCTCTGGAATAGAACCCCGTATATCCTCTCTTGATTTCGTTAGAAGTTAAGTCCTCTTTGTCAAAATATTTTCTTTAATTAAAATGAGAACGATCCCAACAAAAAGTTTTTCGTCTATATCAAATTTTTAGATTCAAACAAATCAAGATTTCTTTCAAATATATCTAACATGAGTAAAGCGTGTTATTCGTCATTATAAATCTAACTCTGAGCTCCTAGCGAACGTTACGAGGACCCCACGATCCTCAGGTGATCCGCTTTTCAGGAGATCCGTGGAATTGGAAAATTTGCCAAAAATGTCGTAATTGATTCTCATATGTTCAAATCTAGTGCAACCAAAGATTGAGTGATCGGCGCGTTCCTTCGCATCACATATTGGTCATTGACATGAATCTCTTATTCCGACCTTATTTAAAAACACAGAGTCGTAGGTATGGCCACTATACACTGTATGCTTCGGTCGCGGATACATCCAAGCTAGTTCCATAGGTCTATCATATATGTTTCGGAAGAAATGCGCCTTGTCCAATGTTTGATTTTGGTATTTTTCGTACCAGAATTCTTTGATTTTCTTGTTAATTGAAATTAAGATATCGCTGTAAGATGGACTCTCCGAGATCGTCTCCCCATCAATCAAAGCCTCTTTTGCACCTGCATCCGCCTTCTCGTTGACTGGGATGCCAGAGTGGCCCGGGACCCACAATACCATAGCCCTACCTCCAAAATCCGAAAGTAACCCGCAATATGATGATTCAGTCCTTTATCCGTGGTAAGGAGTTGACAACCTGGTTTGTTGTCAATTATAATTGCTAATTTTCTTAAACCTCTATTGAGGGCCAGTTTTATTGCGTATTTTATAGCGATTAATTTGGCTGACGTGGAGGATAGTTTGTGAAAGCATCTATGTTTGTTCGTAATGTTTGAGTCTTCATCAAATATCGCCATACCAGCAGCATTCCCCTCTTGATCTATAGAAGCATCAACCTCACTTGTTGGCAACTGAGATCATTTTCTAATTTCTGTCCAATTTTCCATCTCTTCCTTGGAACGTTCTAATCCGTCTTCCATCAGGGGATTAGTATAGCACTTTAAGCTTGTTAATTTGATGGGGCTTATAAGCTTTTTTAAGGAAATCAATTGAACTGAGTGTTTTGCCTCCGAAAATGTTGAGTACTGTTGCAATATATTAACCAACATTATCTGGTTCGGGATATATATCTTTATTCCTCATAGCTATAAAAGTATTAGGCCAAGACTCTCTTGATGTATGAGAGATAAAGAAGCAGCTTTCCGGGCTTATAAGACGAGAAAATGTCCGGAAGCAAGACAGATCTACATTGAATCTCACAATAAGTGCAATTCCATTATAAGGCGAACGTATTAGCTGCTAATTTCGCCACAAGTTCGCATCTTCCACCATCACTATCCTCCATCGCCGGACCTGATGATATATCCCCCTGCTTCTAAAGTGCTGTGCTTCCTCCTTAGCTAAACTTCTGAAGAAAATGTTTCATTTATCTTGTTCAAAAGGTTTTTTTTCCATCATCATGGGAAACTTTTCCATATTCAGCTAATTTCTAAAAAGAGCGAGGCTTCTGATCCCTTTTAATTATAGGCCAATAGCAATTACTTCGATTCTATCTAAGGTCTTTGACACTCTTATCAACACGGAATTAATGAAATATCTCGAGACTAATGCACTGATTCACGACCTTCAGTATGGCTTTCGTGCCGGGCGCTCTACTGGTAACGTGTGACGTTCCTTACTGAGTATTACCATTATTGTCTCCATTTCTTTTCGAGTCGGAAATAGTTGTGCTTGATATCTGGAATGCTTTCGACAAAAGTCTGGCACTCTGCCTTTTAGGTTTTGATCACTCTTCTTTTATCGGCATTGGAAGTTTTCTTTCTGACCGTTCCATTTGTATTACTTTGGACGGTGTTATCTGCAATACTTATAATATCAATGCCGGCGTGCCTCAAGCCTCTGTATTGTCTCTCACTCTTACTCTGCATTAACGATCTTTTGTTACTCACCTCCACTCCAATTCACAGTATTATTGATGACAGTATCCTTGATTTCACGCACTCGTTTAGATCAGTTGATGACTCTCGCAGAAATTCTACTACTAATAATTGAGCATGCATGATTGGATCACTCAGCGACGACATTACCGAAATTCTCTCCTGGAACTGGGTGATCGTGTCGAGTTTAATACACTCAAAGCTGCTTGATTTTTATGAAAAGAACCCCAAACCCCCTGGACCTATCGACGTCAATGGGGTGAATATATAAAACTCTCCTGACTAGAACATCTTAGTGGTTCAGATATCCAATAATCTTAGTTGGACAGATCATGCCTTTGCTATTGCAAAGAATGCGATAAAGTGCCTGGACTTCCTGCAGCGATGCAAGAAATATTTTACCCCGTCTGGCTAAGCGGTCATCTACATCACACCTGGACCTTAATATAATCCACGCATTTGAGAGGCGTAGGAGATATCACATTATCGTGTTGGAAAAAATGAAAAAACAGGCATTTAAGCTCTTTAGCCAAGAAACGATCACCTAAAACATTGATTCTCTGAAGCACCGACTAATGTTGCTTGCCTTACAATCTTTTAAATCTACTTCAATGAACATTATTCCAACGAAATTTCTGATCTGATCCCTTGTAGATCAATTTCTACGCGTGATACCTGCACTTCCAGCTGTCTTCACTCTTTCGTCCTCGAGACAAGGCTTACCAGAACAAGGAAATACCATGAGTCCCTCTTAAACAGAACTGTACGAATGGGGAACAAACTACCATCTTATGTTTTCTCTGTTGATTATAGATCGCAGATATTTAAGCAAAATGTACACAGGCATCTCCACTCTACTGCGGAATCCTATTAAACCTCCATGTACTGACTGCATGCAAGACCCACTTACTATCCCCTCCTGCTTTCTCGGACAGTCTTAACGTAGAGCTTGCCACTCTTAGGATTTCTTTATCCAGACAAACCTTGTATCTCCTCTGTTGCTATATTCTTCCTAACTCTTTCAATTGTATTGACGACAATAGACAGAGCCCTTTTGACATCTTAATACTTTAGTTACATTATATATCTGATATGATGAGCTCTACAGACGAAATTATTCTCCTCGGCGACTTTAACTTACCCAATGTCGAATGGGTATATATGATGACGATGACGATGACTACCTTCCCAATGATAACTTTTCATCCAGGGAATTTTTATTCCTGGGTGCGCTTGCCCGGAAATAGAAACCAGAGCGATGAAGCGAATTTCTTTTTTAACTTTAAAAAGGCTGACCTTGCTGACTTGTCGAATAGACTTGCCTCTATAGATTTTCGGGCCTTACTCTCTAATAGTGATATTAACGCTGATGTTGAAATTTTTTACGTCAAGATTTTCGAGGTTTTTGCTTCCTGTGTCACTTTTGAACGACAGAGACTGTCTTCGGCCTCAACTCGGTGGTTAAACGGGGAATTGAGATCTCTGAAAAACAGGAAGAATAGGCTTTGGAAGGCTTTTCTCAGGACTGGAGTTCTATCGGACCACCAAAGTTTTACAGCGTGCTATAATGAGTTCAAAGCATACTCATCCGCTCTCTATGAGGAATATATCACTGATATGAGTGATAAACTATATAGTGATCCACGCACTTTCTTTAAAATCGTCAACATTAAGAAGAAAGTTGGCATTTATCCTACATCTATGTCCTTTGATGGGCGATCTAGCAACGACACGTACGAGATTTGTATTGATTTGGTTGGTCTTGATTTTGATCTGGTTGTAGTTGTTTTTGAAACGGTTTTCATTTGAAGTGCAAATGGTATTTTCTCAAGTGTGCCCCCCCCCCCAAAGGCATTTCCTGGCTACGTGCCTGATCAGAAGGTTAGACAATATAGTTGTAATTTTTCACAAATTTATAAGATATGATATTTATATATTTTTTTTTATACTTTACATTGAAAAAATCTCGCTGGGTGTTATGTGTGAAGCAAGAAATTAATATGAAAATTATATTGAATTAAAAATAGAAGTATACAGCACTGCTAATATAAAGTTTTATACATAAAGGAAAGCGCATTCCACAACAAGTCATTCTAATAAAACAAGGACATCAATAACTAGTCAAACAAATTGCAGTCACGATTCCTGTTTCAGCGAGAATGACTATGATGCTCACTTATACGATTATCAGCTTCTTGGAGATGACTTCTTTTTGTCGATGGCAAAAATGGAATTAAAATGTCGTTTTAATCCAAGTAAATTAATATCTTATATATAGAAAAAAATGTATAGCGTAATTTCGTTAAGGTCATCGCATTCTTCAGTCAGGCTTATGCATATCTGGACAGACAATAGCTGATGCTACCAAACGAGTCCTTACTACACCTTACATAAATAAGAAAATTATTATAAATATCGGATCAGTTGATATCCTTCATGGACGTGATCTTATCGATATACAATATGATTTCTTAACTTTAATGAACGCATTCAGCTCTCGTGGTATTCAACCGATCATAACAACTTTAGCTCCTTTGGCGAACATTGCGCATCATCCATCCACCAAATTCACTCTCGAACGTTTCAATGATTTTATCAGGACGTACTGCCATCAGTGGAAAGTAATTGATTTATGGCATTGTATGGTCAATCAAAATGGACATATCTTGTTTGAATGTTATCAAAAGTAAGTACTACTAACATTATTTCAAAAGATACTCTTGTATAAACGAAATATTTTACAGTGGAGCACGCTATGTCACTGGAAGTAATCAACCCCATGTATTTTGGAACAAATTAGGTCGACAAAGAATACTGAAAGAAATCAAAAGGAATGTGGTGTTATACTGACTTTTATTACTCTCCTATGTTTGTGACGTCATTTTAAATATGTTGGTAGTTTTATTTTAACTTTTACATGTGTATATTGTATAAACTCGTTCTGAAGAGATCACATATCGGCCAGTGTGGTTTCTTGAGGGCGACAACCGTTTACGACATGTCGAATAATCTAAGATAGTAGGATAGTTTATATAGTATTAGTTTTCCTTACCAATCTAGATGAAATCACGATTACACCCGTAACTTGGTATCTAATTTAAATATCTAATAGATGTAAATTTCATTGTGACTTTCATACTCCAAGCCTAACCTCTTTAGTTTTGGAGCATGAGACTCTTTATAAGTTTTTTTTATTTGTATATAAAAAGCAATTAGGTTCCTTATTTTAACATGCACGTGTATATATCGTATAAATTCGTTCTGAAGGAATCACATAGCGCCCAATGTGGTTTCTTGAGGGCGGAAAAGTTTTCGACATGTTGAACAATCTAAGATAGTAGAATAGCTTATATATAGTCTAAAGTTTCCTTACCAATCTGGATGAAATCATGATTTCAACCATAACTTTATTTAAACTAGGTACCTACTTTAAATATGTAATAGATCTAAATTCCATTGTGACTTTCATACTCGAAGTCTAACCACTTTAGTCTTGGAGCATGAGACTCTTAAAAATATCTTTAATTGTATATAAAAAAAGCAATCAGGTTCCATACACAACTATGCCCTTTTATCGCCACAAATTTCTAGAAAATTTTGTCCGTTGTTGTTTATATAGTTTTTTTTCTTTTTTAAGAAATATATATTGTACTGTTACATTGTTATAATCGTAAAAAATTATAAAAAAAATGAGAGTTTTGACTTTGATTTCATCTATTTAATCAATAAAAAAAACAAATAACTCAAAGTTTTCACGTATTCACCAATGAATTTCTTCTCTGTCCACCCTTTGCCGGACCAAACCCCGCAGCACTTTGTACTATTGCGTCAACCCCAGAGTAAAAGGGTATTGAGTCACAAAATGTAAATTTTAGAGGAGAAAAACATAAATTATATAAATATAATTCATCTCATAAAACTCTTCTGTACAAAATTTTAAAGTGATAGGTTGTTTCCTTTTCGAATTTTGTCCAATAATCTGGAGATTTAATATGACGGTCCCCATTTCCCCCTCCACGTTCAATAAGCTTAACTCCTCTTCTCCAGATGAACAAAACAAAAACAAAAAAAGAATTTTGAAAATCGGTGCATTAATCCGAAATTTTGGAATTTTTTACAGCCTTGATACACATAATCACGTCATAATTGAAGCTTGCCTTGCAAGGGGCCTCCCTTTCCCCCGTAACTAATTTCCACTCCCCTTCACAAACTCAACAAAAAAAGAATTTTAGAGATCGGTTAGTATTTACCTGAGATATTTAATTTCTAATGTAAAATGAATACAAATTCCTCCACTTTTTTACCACCTCTGCACATTTGTGACGTCATATGTCCACATACTTTGATACTTTTTGCTTGCAGTAATTTTCTGCATTTTCTAGGTTATTTGATGCAATAAACCGCATCTCGATTGTGGTAATATCCTGGGAGTGCGACATTAATCCTTAGACTCCCCCAATTTTTTTAGTACAAATTCATGTTAAGGACTGTATAATTTGGGACTGTACAAAGATAGACCACTATAACTACACATTTTTGAAAAGTACTCATCGAGACTAATCTTCTGGTACCAAACTCGACTGGAAATGACGTCATGAAAAATTCACGACTTTTCCTAGGCAAATTCTTCGCCTTCATTTTTCGCACTCCGGAGGTGACTCTTTTCACTTACTTCTTAATAACTCTGGAGTGAATAGCCCGATTTTGATGGAATAAAATGCAATGGAAAGGTAAGGGATGTGGCTTTCATCGCCTACCACAAAAAAGTTCGCGGAGTTTCATCCGAATCCGCCAGATGGCAGTTTACTTCTAAATTTCTCCAATTCTATTCCATCGAATTTCACCCCCTAAATTATCACAGATTTTTACCAAATTCGGTATTTACAACCCTCTCATGACCCTCTAATTAAATTATATGCAAACAGTCAGCCCCGCCCAAATGTAGACACCAAAATAGCACAATTTAAATTTTCGTCCAAAATTTCAGCCCGATTTTTCGCGATCTCACAAAAATAAATGATAGAGCTCCGGGGGTGGCCTCAGAAAATCACAAAAAATTAGGAAAGTAAACAATTAAAAGAATTATGAAAATCGGTTACTATTTACCGGAGATATTCAATTTCAAATGTAAAATAAATTCAATTTTTCCGTTCAGTTTTTTTAGAACCTTTGTACATTTGTGACGTCATATGTCCACATATTTTATACTTTTTGCTTGCAGTAATTTTCTACATTTCATAAGTAATTAGTTACAGAAACCCGCATCTCGATTGTTCTTATATCTTTGGTGATATAAAAAATTATCTTTGCAGCTTCCATAAAATTCAGGGAAACTTCATTGAAAAAGTAATCAATTTGGTCGAAAATTACCATTATTCAAGTGCAGTACATTTTCGTTGCTGTAAATAGGTACTAATTCGTGTCTAGAATCGATTATGCATCTTTCTGTGAAAGCCACATCCCTTACTTTTCGACTGAAATTTATTTCATCAAAATCGGGGTATCCGTCCCGGAGTAATTAAGAAGTTAGTGAAAAGAGCCTTCTCCGGGATGCGAAAAATGATGATTTTCATATATATTGCGGCGGGGAACCAAGGGGGGAGGGAGGAGCAAATCACCCCGGTTTTTGTGTGGATATTATTGCTGGTAATGTAAGGCGTCGATAGATGTTAATTTTGTGGAAATAGGATGACGCTGAGTAATTTAAAACATTTTTTAAGTAAATAAGGTCTTGAAAAGGGTAGTGGAAAAACACCCCAACTTTGGAGCGAATTTTCTCCCCTCACAGACGACAATTTTCTAATTCTTCTCATTCAACGGAAAACCCTTACTCTTATAGTATATAAAATTTAAACAAAATCGTGGGTCTAGTTTTTTTTTAATCTAAAAAAAACATTTTTCCGGTCGTTTTTCAATCGAAATTTTTCCTGAGTTTTTCGTGGAAATTCGTAACTTTCCTGGGAAATTTTCACGCGCACAAACAGGAAAATAGGAAAATTCAAGAGAAAACATCACAAAGAAAATGGTGATGTGAAAAAAAGAATAGATTTTCAAGTCCTTCAATGGTGATGTGAAAAAACGAATAGATTTTCAAGTCCTTCATAGTGATAGGGTGAGGGAAACAGAAAAAATGAAAATTTTCGTAAAAAAGTTGATTGGAAAAGCGGAAAATTTATAAATTTTATCAAAACATAAAGCCCATATCTCGAGGATAATGGGAAAATTATTTATATTGCGATTAAGTTAAAGAAAACTGTAGATGTGATGAAGAGAACAGGGTAAGGTTTAATGATTTCGTTGGTAAAGGAAAATGGTTTTTCCTAAATAAAATGAAAATTTTGTATAAAAATGTATTTCATTGGTATTTTCCCTAAATTGCTGAGAAAATTCTAAATAAATTTGATCTGTAATTGATGTCAATTGATTCAATAATAAAAAAGTTATGAATAAAAAAGATAGGATTGAGAAATTGAAGAAAACATGAAAATGTTGTGGCTTTAGTTTCTTTTCAGTTTTAAAAGTCTGCCATATTGGAGTCCTTACTTTGAAATTGGTAATTTTAATTAATTTTTTAGTACCACCCTTCAGTATCTAAGTCAGTTAGACATCATTCAGAGATTTTAGGTCAATACTAGCTGTGTTCTTTTGCTACAATATCCAGATCTGCAGGCAAAGCAACGATCGGGATCTTATTAAAATTAGTTTTATACGTTGGTAGTACTGATAATCATTGTCAAGTTGACAACTGCTAATTGTAAGGCGCTAGTTTATTATGCTGTAGATATTAAGTCGCAATATTTCAAACGAGTAAATTTTACCTGTTTTTTGTTATACCTTACAATCTTATATTATACAATGTTTGCTCACTCCTAAGACCACACTTTGAGTTCGATAACAAGTTGTACCAACATCTAAGACTAGAAAAATGCATCTATATCTGCGAGTAAATACTAATTTCGAGATCTTTAAAGACCCAGATCATTGACTTATTGCTTTATCAGTACTAGATGCAGGTGCTTGCTTATTGTTAGATATACAACACTTTTCCCCACCCAATGAAAAGCTGGTATAGGTTAGACGATCTGGAGGTTGTCTGATTCGTGTGGAATGGCGTACTGGAATATACATTTCAGTTGGAGACTTATAGTCTGATGATGCCCTGAGACTTTCAAAAGTATCGCCCGACAGATTCTGACTCGACAAAATGCCTACTTTTTCGATCCCCTCATTCACCTTCGAATTTGTACCGATGGGAGCTATTGGTAAGTGTATCATGTCGTCTGTCTGTAACTGTTTCCTGTAAAGGTCTAAATGGTCCGAACTTATAGTTTATTCGCTATTAATTTTCTGTAATAATCAGACTCTCATATGTTTTTTTTATTTGTTAGGTTCAAAGAAATTCCAAAAAACTTACTTTACAGATTCATATGCGAAAAGTCACTGTAATCTATTGTATTATTGTTTTTATATAATCTACATTTTTTTAGGTACTAAAGCCGTTATAAATAAACAGCCTGTTAACTAAACTTAAAAACATGGAAATATTAAGCCGGGATGGAGATAAGGCCGTTTATGGTTGAAACGAGACCTTTGTGCTCGAGAGCACAATACAAGCGTAAGACGTGGGTAGGGAAATTTTTAATTTTTTCAGTTAGGTAAGCATTAATAGGAGATATTGCGAATAGCAGATATGTAAAAAACGAAATAAATTTCTGTGTACCACCCACACATCTGTTAAAAGCTCACAATGTAATTCTTTCGATTTTATTTTCAGATTTTAAATTCAGTTTTGCGCGCATATTTTTTACCAGTTGATCAATTTCTTAACAAAAATATGTCAGTAAAAACATTTAAATTACAAAACTTACCTCGAAAATGATTTCCTACGTTGCAAAGAGGAATTATTCCTACAATTTGACACGGAGGACCGTCTTTAACCGGGGATGCAAGAGGTGCGTGCCACCCGGGCGCAAAGTCTTAGGGAGCGCACCGATCATCTTATACCTACAAATACAATGCGTAATCAGTTTTGGAAATTACTTAACAAATATTCATTATACCTATAAAAATATAGGCACAAATATTGTTTACAAAAAATGTGAATGTGAACTTGAATTCACCGAAACTATTCGTCTATTCACTATTCTCTGAAAAAGACATTTTAATTACTAAGTTGCAGCTGAGCCCATATTAAACCAAAAAAAAAACAAAATTTAAAGTAAATTTTTATTTTTTGCTACTTGACACGGCGATCTTACAATTAAATAAAAGATTCGATTTATTAACAGAACGCAACAATAAGTTTTCATTTTTTAAAAACATTGACAGTTGGAGGGCAGTGGAGAGAGACCAAAAAAAAAGCACAATGTCTCAACTTAGAAAAAAAGTTAACATATGAAAATAGATCGGATATTGACGGGGAAAATCTATTTAATAAGTTAGACCCCTTTGACTCTCCCCAGCTTTTCTGAAATACTTAACGTGGACCTTGTTGCTCTTAAAGTCTCATTTCCTCGACAAAACATTTATTTACTTTGTTGCTATATTCCCCCGAATATGTTTAACTGCCTTGATGATAAAAGTCAGAATCTGTACGACATCTTGGATCCATTCCTATTTGTCCGAGAGGTCCTACCAGGTACTATTCCGTGGGTCCCGCTCAAGGGTCATAGAAGCCACATCTGGTGTGCCCCAGGAAAGTCATCTTGGCTCCCTTATTTTCGTTATCTCTATTGATGACATTGTGTGCCTATTGAAACACTCCAAAGTGCTGATCTATGCTGATGATATGAAGATCTTTTCAAATATAGGTGACTGCGTTTCCCTTCAGATGGACTTGAACGTTTACAGAAACCGTGCTCCTTTTATGTATGACTACACCTTCTCCGATAACATTATTCCTCGCGTGCAGTCTGTTAAGGATTTGGGTGTCATTCTCGACTCCAAGTTGGATTTTGTTTTTCAATTAATCATATTGTTTTTAGAGGCAACACCGTGCTTGGTTTTATTAAGCGGTGGTCCAGGGAGTTTATTGATCTTCGTGTTGCACTAATTTTGTTTAATTCATTCGTGAAGCCGCTGCTAGAGTATGCGTCCACATTGGTCGTATACAGTCCGTCCAACGCAGCTTCGTTAGGTTTGCTCTAAGCGATCTTCCTTGGAATAACCCTCTCATTCTTCCTCCTTATCAGGAGCGCCGAGTATTGGTCAACCTGGGTTCCTTGGAGAAACGACGTGGAATTGCTGACATTGTTTTTGTCCACCAACTATTAACATTGACTCTCCGGTACTCCGTGAGAAGATTTCCTTTAGGGTTAATGGTCACGGCCTTAGGGGCGTCCCTCTTTTAAATGTGAACTCTTCGAGGACTAACTATGGGAGACATGAGCCTATTAACCGCATGTGTATGGCTGTTAATTGTGTTGAGGAGCTTTTTGGTTTGAGTGTCTCTAAGCATGTTCTAAAGTCTCCTCTTTTCTCGATCATTTAGGTCTCTTGGGTGGTGCTGCTACACTAGTTTTGGTTGCTTCTTTTGTCTTTATGCTAACATTTACATGTCTTGCATGCTTGTTGGGGAGCCCAATCTTCTTAACACATTTCTTTGAAATGTGTGAACGCGTAACGCGGAGATGGGTAAATGTTTCTTGGCTCCTCGCTGAGAAGTGCACCTTCTGGGCTAGAATGGAAACTCTATTATTATTATTATTATTATGATTTTATTTTCAAAATTCCTGTGGAAATTTTACATTTTTAGATTCTTTTCCCTTTTGGACTTTTTATTAAATTATTTCGGAATAGATTATGTTACTGTTAGGTTTTGGTTTTATTAGTGTCAATTTTTATGTTAATGTTAATTGTTCTTTTTAGAGTCTTTTG
>QYTT01088478.1:26930-42781 GCA_006980735.1 Dasypogon diadema | reverse complement strand
ACATAATGCTATGAAAGCGCTAAATTAGTGGAAGGTAATTTGATAGGTATCACATTATTCACAAACTCTAGATATTGATAAAGTACTTTAATTGCATATAGAATTTCTAGGTTTCATTAAAGTAATGTCTACGGTATTAAATGTTGAAAGCAATAATTTCGAGATAATATTCTACAGTAGGTAAGTATATACAAAACCCACTCATTTTGAAAACAAGAAAAGAAGCTATAATTGCTTTAGACCCAACCCTAGTGTAGCGTAGAAAAGAAAGTAATGTGTATGTTATGATTTGTTCGCGGCTGCTTATTCAAATATATTCGCAGCTCATCAGCAGGCCATCCTGCCAGCCATATAAATAAATAAATGAAAATATATATATTAAAATATTATTAGTAGCTTTTGTACTGAAATAATTTTACAGAACGCGCGGGTTTTCATTCTGGATTTTTTTTATTATATGAAAATACTGGACGTTAATTAAAGCAACGCTATGAAGAGTTTGGCCATTTGCGAAATTCATCTTACAATCAAAATAAGTTTCAATGCGTCCTCGAATTATTTTTAGACAGACAGAGAGATAGATTGACGGGCAAAAAGCGATCTTTTAGTTTCCATTAATGGATATATAGTTTATTTGTATACATGATAGATATTTTTGGGTCTTACAAACGATTATTTAAATTTATGATACCTTTTTTTTTAGTGTATTTGAAACTACGACCTCCTTCAGTACGAAAAACTTTGTCTGACCCCTCACATTTAAGGAACACGTACATTTTTAATTATTTTTAACAACCTACGAACGAGAATTTTTGAAACTTTCACGCTTTATACACAGATTCACTGTATTCACTTTTAGTACAAGTTTTGAAGAGTGTAGCGCCTTTCTAACGGTAGTTTTTTCAACGAAATAATGGAAGTGACAAAATAGCGTAGTCGGCATTGTTTGCTTTATGAGTTCAATAAGGGCAACAAGGCGACGGAAAGTGCATGGAGAAAGCACAATAAGAGTAAGTCAATTCCAATGGTGCCTCCACAAACTACAGCCTCGTCCTTGAAGATCTCTGGAGCTTAAGGAGGTGGAACAAAATTCCATCATAACTGTTGAGGAGCTAGCGGAAAAGCTTAGATTTATATTCGATCTTTCGTTGACACCTTCATGCTTCATGCCATCGGGAAAGTTAGCAAGCAAGGTGGGTCAATGGGTCTCTCATGAACTTTCGGAGTCTAATCGCGCACAGAGAGTGAATGTGTGCTTCCTTTTGCTGTCACGTCTCAGGACTGAACCTTTTTTGGACCAAATAGTGACTGGTGACAAAAAATGGATCCTGCACAAAAATATCAAGCGCAGAAGACAGTGGGTAAGCAAAGAAGACACCCCGGAACCGCAAGCTAAATAAAGTCTACACCCACGTAAAGTGATGCTCTGTGTTTGATGGGATATGAAGGGTTTAGTTAATTATGAGCTGTTAACGAAGAAGATCTACTGCTAGGAGCTTGAGCGACTTAGATCAGAGCTACAGGAAAAATAACCAGTTAGGACGACTATATTAAAGCTGGAGGAGTTTGAATGAGAAACGATGCCGCATCCACCGTATTCACCGGATATTGCACCATCGGATTATCACTTGTTCCACAGTCTACAAAATCATCTAGATGGAATAACGGTAGGCTCAATACCAGTGCTCCCAAATTTTCGTAGAGCTCAAGGACTAAACCAGCAAATTTGGGCGTCAATTTTAGTTTAAAAGCGTACTAAAAAGTACGCGGGAGTAGAATCCAGCAAAGCTGGATTGTAAACTTATGTACGAACTTTGCCATGAACGTTGCCATCTTTCCGTTACGTTTTGTATACTCACTCAATAGGGGAAGAAACTTGTAGACACTTTTACTACGTTCTGAAACACGAAATTTGCACACGATAAATAATTTTATTAATAACTATATAGTTTATTTTTTTATATCTTAAATATTTTAGGACGTTTGCTTGAAGCTGTAATATCCTACATCTTAGGGTATAAAAATATCAGTTTTGAAATACAATGTACGAAATTAACTTATATATATATTTATATAAGTCGAGTAAGTGATATGCAAAATTTCGGTTAGTTTTAGTTTTTCTAAATCGGGTAAATATTTTTACGAAATACCACCTTTTTTCATGGAATTTAAAATCTCAAATTGTGACCCTTGGAGAACCACAGTAAAAACAGAACCCCAGCATTTTTTTACAAGGAATCAGGTTTTAAACGGAAAAAATGCGAATAAGCCCGGGAAAATCAATTTGCTGCCTCCCAAATGAAGATTAAGTTAGATATATGCAAAGGTATAAGAAAAATGCAGCAGATTTTCAGGCTTTTCCTAAAAATTTTTATAGTAAAAGTTCCAGAAAATGTGCTTTCATTTTTATCAAATGGACATATTTTGGTCCATTGCATGTTATATTATTAACTTATATAGTCTGGATGGTTTTCAGGATTATTTTCCTGTTACAACGATTACCAAGAAATCAAAACGAAATTAATAAATTCAAAGTTTCCAAGTGGATCTTCGATAGTAGTAAAAAAGGTACTAAATTGAATTTCAATTGATAGTCCTTAAAGCAAAAAATTATTTAAAAAACAAGTCTTGCTTTTAAATAATTTACTTTGCACACGTTGTTTACAACGACAAATCGGTAATTTAAAATAAAAGCATATAATTTCAGAATAAATTATTTAGCATTTAGCATTTAGAAACGCTAATAAAACACTTTTCTGCAAACTACAGAGATTCCCTAAATGAAGTTTTTAGCATTTTAAATAAAATAGCTACTGTTTGTTGTTTATTTATTTCTCTATGTTTTTTTTTAATTTTTATACAATTATTTTTCTATGTGTGCGGGAGAATAAATAATACTGAAATAGAGAAAAGAAAGAAGATACACCATAAGATGGCTGCCCAGCATATTATTAGAACTGGTGAACCGAACCGAAGGATAGTGAACCCATCATTTTTTAACTGAAAGCAGTACCGCCAAAATCATGACACTCTGGCTGTCACGGTTTCTTTTGAAAAATAAAACGGCATTTTATGCATATGGGAACCGTAGTATATAAAATTATAATATTTCAGAAAGAAAAAAATAAATTTCAAAGATTCTGTTCGAATAAATTGAATTGATTGGGATCTAGAAGTTCCATTAATCCAAAACCGAAATCCAAAATCATTCCACTCTGAAGTTTAATACATTTGGTCATTACTAAATTCCATTCGAACTACCTCACGTTGAGAATTGTTTAAAAAATGTCCAAACTAAACCAGACAGGTATATATTTGGGCTTTTATTGTGATCCTCATAATTATAAATTATGAATTAATACCTAAAAACGTCAAATAATTCTTACACCTAAAAAAAGTAATGAAATTCAAATAAAGTTAACTAAGTAATTTTTCGACACTTGGATGGACATTTTTTTGAAATTTGAAAGTTCATATTTTCAATTTAAACGCTTGTTTTTTAAATTGCTTCACAATTTTACTAACAAAAACGGTTCACTCCTTTCATGATGCTCCAATAAAGCGAAACACGTTGGGTTCGTTGGGGAAAAAACTTTTTTATTAATAAAATTGCAATATCATTTAAAAAGTGTTTTAATTGAAAACGTGGACTTTGAAATTTACATAAATCTAAAAATCAAAAAAACAAACTCTTTTATGTTACATTCGGACGTTTTTTACCAGTCGTGACAATTTAACGAATTTTAATTTGAACTGGTTCATACACCTTTAAAGGTCAACTCAATATAAAATTAGGAAGAAAACAGATTAAAATAAAAAATGCTGCATGTATTGTGGAAAATTTGAGAACCACGCAACAACCACTTCAAATTTAAACAGCATAATATAGCATAAAAGTCTTGAAAAAAGTAATAAAACAGTCTTGTTACAATGGTAGTTTGTCGACTCTTAGTAATGCAGTTAAAAGCACTCCAAAAGTAACTTTAGAATTGTGTCTATTAGAATCAAAATTTACTCTTTCCCATCTAAGATGGGTAAGATTTCAGGGTTACAAATTCCAAGGAATTTTGTAACACATTCAATACACTGCTTTTTAAATAAGGATCTTATATATAATAGTGAGAGCGGGTCTAAATTGCCGAAGTGTATTTATTTTGTAAAAGTTTTGCAAAATTGGAAAGGCCGTAAACTTGCCTAAATGGAAAAGAGATACATTTAGATGGTATTTATAGAAGTTTTCATAAAAAAAAGAAGGCATTGTAGAGTGAACTTATATTTTTTATATAAACTTTTCTATAATGCAAAAAATGCAAAAAGTATGTAATTAGGTCTCCTACGCCACTTTTATTTTATTGCATAACATATGCTTGTCTTCTTTAATTTAAACCCCATTTGCTAGATAAAAGTAATGTAAGCGCCTAAATGTCGTTTGATTCAAATGAAAGTTAAGCTTCATTGATCGTATATAAAATTAATATAAGTTAATTATTACTAAAGTGCTTGAAGGAATTTGTAATTCATTTTATATACAGCATTTAAGGAGATGAATGTTCCATAGTCTACTTTAAACTTCTTATCAAAGTTACCTATTAAATTGTTGATTGATTTACGATTTATCTGGTCCAAAACATTCTCAAACTTTGAAAGAAAAAACAAACGTGCTTAGATTTTGTCCACGCTTTGTACAAATTTATTACCAACTTTATCAAGATCACAATACAATACTTCCTACCAAAACACTGATGATTCTAATGATAATAAGACAGAAGCTTTTGAAGAAGCATTATCACGGAATTGTCACTATCACAAAACGGACACGAACTCTACTTATGTAAAAATGTATAACAAACAATTAAGTTCTTAGCTTAAGTCAATGTTTTATGTACTGAAACCACTGAAACGTACTGATAACAACCTGTTTTATATATTACAATAAAATATGTTTTATGTCTCCATTAGACATCAGTGGTAAAACAAAACAACATATTACGACAAGGACCTGTGTTCATACTTTATTTGATTTAGACATTTTTGATTAAAAGTATGAAATTCATATTGTACTACAGCATGGAGAAAATCAAAATGCTGCTAGAAATCTTAAAATTATCAAAAGTTTTCCAACCCAAGTCAAGAATTCACGCAAAAGTTATGATACAGTGCAAATTTACATACAATTTTTTTGAAATTTTTTCCTTCTTACTAAATTATATTTGCATAGTATTTAATAGACTCATGGCTTTTCCTTATTTATGAGGAGCGCTTGTAAAAGTTCACTGAAGTCTTGTTTCCTTCATCAAACGGCATTTCTAAGCTCAGTTTTGATACAGAACTATTATTTCGCAACTTATTCTATAAGATGATGCTTTAGGTTCTATGGAGTCTAAATGTGAAGACCGAACAGTGGTTCTAATGACCAATGATCAAAAGAAAACACATTTGGATTGTTATACGCACATATATGTAGATGCATAACTGAGGAGATTTCGAAATGCGTAGAGAGGCGAGGGGTATTATGGAATAGGTCGAGTATTGTGGAATACCCCTTTACGAGAAAGCTATTGATTCCATCTTTTGCAAAATAGTTTAACCCTTTAACTGTTTAATTTTGTTTCGAAAAACTTTTTCTGCCTGCCTAATTATTTTTCAGCGATGACGAGTATACTCGATGAAAACAGAGTAAAACTTTTTTGCTGTAAAATAAATTAATTGTAACAAAAAATCAAGCGTTGCCTGTTGGTTTTTTTAGAAAATTTTAGTTTTTATTCGTTGTTAACAAACACAATTTATTTTATTGATAAAAAATATACATTATAAAGATAAAATTTTGGCATTAAAACAAAAAGTATATAAAACCAAATGAATTTCAAGAAGTCTTATTTAAAGTTGCCAGACTAACCGAATATTCTTAAGTTTATATTTTTTAAAAGCTCTTTATTTGCTTTACTTCTAGAAAAAAATATAGTTGTTTCACTATTTATAATACGAATGCAATTTTTTTTATCTTCATGACGAGTATACTCGACATTATGCAAAAAATTGTCGTTTCGCCATGACGAGTATACTCGACATAAAAAGTTAAAGGGTTTTAAATATATTGGTTTTAACACCAAATTTAGCGGTATCTTAATCGAAATCTCCACTTTTTTGACATTTGTGATCAAGCTACTAGAAGAATTTTCCAGCAAATAGTTTTATTTTGAGTTTTTAGCTTCAACTCAATATTTCTGTACAAATATAACCGTTTTCAAAGGTAAGTAAAAGTGTGCAGAGTTGTGCTAATAAGATAATCGTACTAATAATAAAACCTTTATAAATAAAAAATTAAGAATAGTATTCTATATTACCCTTCTGTTATTCAGAGTGAATTATTTTCGTTTAGGTATCTTCAAAAAAAATGAAGAAGTCGAAAAGTGGAAAAGTTGCAATTTTTCTTTTTCACAAATGCCAAGAATAAGTAAAGAACGTAAGGGACGTAAAAATTGGGATCAAACAAATATGACATAAGCAATATCAGCTGTTAGGAAAGACAAAATGGGGTATTTAAGGGATAGCAAGCATTTTAGTGTCCCGAGAACTACTCTTTTTCGGTTGACACAAAAAGATGGTGATCTTGAAATCATATCAAAAACAAAATTAGGAATTGATGGCGCACAGTTGCCCATGGAGCGGACGTATTTTGGACTAACCAAAAGAGATATACACACCCTCGCTTTTCAACTTGCAAGAAGAAAAAACATCCCAAATTCCTTTTCGTTGCTTAATGAATCGGCAGCAAAGAATTAGAAACGCGGTTTCAAAAAAAGACAGCAAAATATTCTGAGCGTGAAAAAGCCTGCTGGAACATTATTTTCTCGAGCTTTGGGTTTTAACAAGGATTTTGGCGGTGAGTTTTTTGATATTCTGCAGCAACTGCAGATTGCAGCGAACAAAATCTTTAATGTCGATGAGACGGGCCTTTGAATTGTCCAGTCAAAATATCCCCAGATTTTTATAATTAAGGGGAAAAGGCAAGCAGTAGACTCTTTAATCACTGTTGTGTTATACATAAACACAGGCGGGAATTTCGTCCCACGATTGGTCATTTTTCCCCGTAAAAATGGTAGTGAACTTTTGACGAAAGTAACGGTGTTTGCTTTTCATCCCTATGGTTGGATACAAACCGAACTCTTCACTTAATGGTTTCATCATTTTCTTGTGTACTTTCAACCATCTGCTGAAAGACCTGTGCTCCTTTTATTAGACAGCCACCAAACACATAGATACGAGAAATTTAGATTGCGTGCTAACTACAAAAGAAAATTTCGTCACTATAATTTGTTTACCTCCCCATACATCAGATAAGATGCAGCCGCTGTATAAAACCAAGGGTCCCATTACGGTGGGTGTTCCGTATCAAGCTAGTACCAAGTACACCACGTTATTGCTCGTGATAAGCTGATTAAAAAATTGCATGTGCATTTTGCCAAGTGAAGCCTTGTTTCAGAGATAGGGGCTATTAATATTGAATCGATAAATTATTGATTTTGATTTTGCTTATATTGTCCTAGAAATCTGGCCAATTTGAATTAAAATAGTTGTAATCAATAGCTAATGGAAGTAACTATTTCAAACTTCTAAACCTCCCTGTTATTTATTTCAGTAGAAAAAATAGCTGTACTGGTTTTTGGAAAAATTGTTTTTTTTTCAGGCTAAAATGCAGAGAAAAATCCTTTTTAATCACAAAATTTTTTCATTACCGGCATTTAGTTTTTCAGTTAATACTAAAGAATAATTAGTGCCTTTAACAAAAAGAAAACCCCGACATCAAGCTACCCTTATCCCTTTTCCAGTAGTATACCTTGATCCACATTACAACTCAAAATTAATAAAAATAGTGTGCTTGGTACTAGCTTGATACGGAACACCCTATGTATACAGTTGCCATGTTTAGTCTTTCGGAACATTGAACCCTGCCAAATGATTTATTTATTTTATATTCTGTATTGCATTTCTATTAGTCTTCTTTGATTTATTGATTACCAGGTCCAACACACTAAATTGGCACAGCATGGCCAATTTAACTGATTTTCGAAATCTTTTTTTTATTGTTTTTCTCATTTGATAAGATCTGTTTTTCAAATTTCCCAACTAAGCTTACCTTTACTAGTCTATCACTACAATAAGCTCTGCAGAAAATTTCGAAAAAAAATCGCAAAATGTAAACAACAATCAATAAAGGAGTTTCCGAAAATCGGCTAAATGGGCTATGCTGTTTCATTTCTCTGTTCATTTTAAATTAATATCTATATTATAAGTTTCACTCAATCAGAAGAGTTAGTAGAACAGAAGAAAATGCGAAGAAACTCTAAAGGTGAATTTCCCAAAAATTTCAAAAACTACCAATCGTGCATTAACTTTTCTAACCTTATTTTCGGTGTTTTCTGCAACGTTTCTAAAAAAATAATTGGACGTACAAAGCCAATTAATATGATACAGTAATATTCACAGTTGCACATCTATACAACTGTGCCTCAAGTTTTTCTAGCAACTGGATAAAATTAAAGAGATCTTTTATCGAGTTATCACGAAATCGATCTACTTTACCCTGTAAGATTTCAAATGAAGTATTCAGGAGAACTGTCACATGAAATTCTATATTCAAATTTCACTAGGCACACACCTACCCCAAAATCGCAAAGCCTCAAAATCCGCCTTATGATCCCCTACGAATGACAGCCTACTCTCAGAAACGAGCTAAACTTAGCACCAAATCTACCTACATATAAGACCGATATCATAACTATATCCACCTAGGAATATTAGTGACAAGAAATTAAAATGGCCCTATTAAAACTTTAATCATTAGCCACCAGACTATTAACGGATTTTCTAGAGCCGTACTAGATTTTCATATACGGATCAGTCTACTGGAGGGACTATGGTACTATTCCGCAAATAACGGCGGCAGTAAAAAGTCGGAAAAAATCCACTAAATATTTACCATGCACTATAAAATTTGTAGAGTTCTTAAAGAAACAGTAAAATCACAAAAATCACGAAAGTCCATGTCTCACTAAACTATCACAAGCCTTGGAACATGGCAATTTTCGTTGAGTCCTTCCAGAAGCACAATTTTTAACGAAAGCAACCACTGAACAATAACTCCCGTGGATGTAAACTCCATCAAAGCCGTCGGAAATTCACCAATATCTGCCGAAAGTTCTTCGCAGCAATCAAACCAGAAAGTACACTAATGACTTTTTACAACACAATTACGCCACATTTAAATTTCGTTCATCAGATGATTTTATCGTTGCTATTACAAGCGCGCTCTCTGTTCCACTTGGTTAGGATTTGTGCGTCACGTCTTATCACAAACAGCCACAATCAACATCCGAACAAAATACCACGAAACAACCTGCGTAACAGTCAAAAGTAGACTAACACGGGCCGTCGACAAATCCAACCGAGCAATGACAGTGCGGAGGAGCCAAAGAAATGACAGTAAACAGGAGGGAAAAGAACATTTCGACCAAGCACGAAGGGCGGCCAGGCAGGCAATCAGCTTTTATCGGGTTGTTAGGTTAGGCGCACGCACACACCCGCACCACAGTCATCATACACGATTGTTTTTATTTGAAAATAAGTGCAGAAAGAGAGAAAGAAAAATGCCCCGGAGGAGAAAAAAGCAACCGGTTCGGAATCGGCCTGGTGAAAAAGAAGAGCATAACGAAAACGAATGAGCGCTCGAGAGGGGTAAGCGCAAATAATCAAATATGTACCCGCCGCCGTTGTGTTGTTGTTGCCTTCGCCTGGCTTTGATAGATTTCACATAGAAAAGAGGAGGGTGAAAAAGAAAAAGAACAGCAGAACAGAAACGATTCCTACCTTCGCTATGTACAAAAATAAACTTTTATTTCCCAGCAAAGGCAGAGGTAATCCGTCCCTTTCCACAGCGTGTTGATTAAAAGGGTCGATGGGCCTCACCTTGCGCGTCCCTGTCCCGACCCAACTTTCCTTTGTTTCTTATTTCGCTACTCCTAATTCGAAGGATGTTGTCAGGATTGTTAATTTAAGAAGGGAAAAAATGAGATCGACTTATGAGTATACATAACAATGACAACACTAATACTGTCGCAGGGCAACACGAAAAAAGGGATCAGGAATTGCGGAAAAAAGGACAAGAGCAGATTTGTTTGGCGAACAAGCACCGACTTTTTTTCTGTTTACTTTTTATTTGATGTCGAGCTAAAATAGCAGAAAGGGCGTGGCTTTGACCGTACTAGTTCCAGGGGGATGAATAAGAGCGCTTGGGAAAAATCCCCTCTGGAAAAATTTACGGTCTGTTAAACTAGCGTCAACAAGAAAAATCCTTATTAAGGACAAATGGCAGGGCCGCGGGCTGAAAAAGGATAATAACACGAACACATCTATACATTCGAGACCGCTTAAAACCGCTGTTGAACAAATGTCGCTACAAAAAAGGGACGAAAGCAGGAGTTTCGCCTTGTCTCAGCCAGGAGCATGCATAGCAGTGCGGCTCAGCCCGTTCTAATTTTGCTGGTGATTTTTTTATCGCCATCGTCATCGTCGTCTTTTCTCCCATCATAATTCATATAACAGCGCGATTAGAATTGATGCGCTCAAGATCGGACAGACAAGACAGGGGTAACACATTAATAGTGGGAAACTTGGGACGCCAGTTCGCTTCACCGTTCGCTCGTTCGGCCCTAATCGGATTAGGACTTTGTCGCAGGGAACGTCGAATTAAAAGAGTTTTAGCCATGTCTTCTGTGATAAGGCAGCAAAAAATCGAGCCAATTTTGTCAGAGCCTCGTCACAGTCATGTGTAGCCCGCTGCTCTGCTGTGCCCACTTTGGTACATGGCTTTATCGAAAAAGTAACAAAACTGAACATCGACGACCATAGTTTTGCACTGGGCACTGGGTCCTGCCTGACGAGCGGCGTGAAGTGCTCTCTGCCCTTATTCAAATCGGCTTTTTAAGGCTGTTAATCTGATTAGTCCTTGCCCTTTCGGGACCTGAATTTTGTTCCCTGCAGATATGCCGCGCTATGTTCTCGCCTTTTGTTCGTCTTTTTTTTTACAATTTTCCGGCGATTGTACTCGTTTTAACGAATTTTTCACACATTCAGCGGGTGCCCCTGTATGAATGGGTGGTGTAAACCTGTAAACACCTAAGCAAATATTTTTCTGGTGAGATTTTCTATTAAACTGACAAAATTGAGTTGTTTTCGGTTCTTTTCGATGGATTCAAAGTGGTAACATTTTGCTTTTTTAAACTGAGACGTTTGGAGGTACAGAGAGGAACAATTGAGCAATAATGAGGCAAATTACATACTATGATTGATTTCCTACAATTTTGATGATTATCATAAGTCATTGAGATTGTTTTGATAATTCCTACTCTTTTAGGCTTTACAGGGTGACTCAACGGAAACGAAACACACCACTTTCACCGAATTCATCATCATTTCTTTTGAAATTTCTAGCATAAATTTTATTTTTAAGATTGGTGTTTTTTTGGAAAATTCCAGGACAACAATAACAAACATTATTATATGTAATAGCTAATTATTTATGCAAAGACTACAAACTCAAACTTTAAAGTTTATACCGCGATTTCTTAGGAGCTCTTAAATCAAATAAAACAAACGAGGTGGAATTGAAAAAAGAATTGAATAGTCTTCAAGATGAACCTCACCCTAGAGTTGGCATGCTCTAGAGAATTTTCTTCAGAGTGGAAACATTTTGATCATTTGTATAGCAAAGTTATTGACTTCGACATATTAAACAAGCTAAACTACCATTGATTATCGGCCTTATTGTCATATCCGCCTGGAACGGAAAAGGTTCCGAAAGCCTTAAAGCAAGGAATTCGGGCATTTTCCTGTTTCAGTTATTCGCGTTAATTCAGCGAATCGATTAAAGGATCAATCTCCTTGTCTTCTTGTAGGGCTGATGCTATGCATGTTCGTATTACTGCAAACGGGCATCATTCTTTATGCGAGATGTTCTCGGGGTTAGTGTCTCCATATTTTTGCATTAGGGCTCCTCAAAATTTACAACGCGAAATATGTTCGGGGTTTTAGGTTGTGTGTGTTTGAATTCTAATTTAGCTCTTGATTCCAGCTACTGAAAAAATCCAATCTTTTTTTAGTGCATATAGATTAGAAAACAAGGATAATATGCCTTCCACAATGACATGCGACTGGGATAACTTTGTATAGGTACCATTTGCCAATTAAAATTCTCATAGGATTTTTGTACCTAAAGTTTTAGCTCCTATAGACAATTCCAATTCTATAAATACTCTATGCGCAGCAATTATCTCGTCCCAACACGGTACGGTAAAAAAGTGTTGAAAACCTTTCGTCTAAAAATAAGTTTTTGAATTCAATTATTCTGCTCTCAGTCGAATCAAGGGAAGAAATATGGTATATTTGCGGATTTTTGTTTTTAAATTTTGCTATTTATGTGTTGAAAATGTTAACGAAAATTGTGTAGATTTCGTCATGGCGCCAATGCTGAAGATGTAAATGTCCCCAACTTTGCTTCTGTTCTAAAGTCTCAACTAAAATAACAAAAAACCAAAAAGCTATAAGTGTACGCTGTCGATGAATCTAAAAAAAGTGATGACTTTGGAAAAACTCTCTTGTTGTTTTTTTTATCAAAAAAAAGTTGTTTCTAAGGATTCATCTTCTAAAAGGTAATACTGTATATTTGATCGCTTTTTAGGGGAAATTTAATTTTATATATTTAATCTTAGAAAGATGATTCATTAATGATATATTAACCATTGTTTTCTATAATCATCCATCTGCCTCCATCTATTAACTAGGCTATTTATGCCGTATGTAAAGGAAACTCTATCCTTTGAAGCTAAGAAGTCTTTCAGTGCCTTCCGAACATTCTAAAATGATAGGCAGATGGTGCCTAATCAGCTGAGTAAGGAGGGTGGGGTAAAACATCATACTCATGGGCATGTAGCTTCTGCCTCGGCTTTAAAGATACTTACATGATGTCTGGCATTGTGAAGTTGGAAAACAATACCCTTACGATTATATTGCTGGGCGAAATTCGCATATTTTCATATTCAAGCGAGTTAACTGAGCACAGTAAAAATCTGCTGTGACAGTTTGCTCCGGTGTCAGCAACTTTCAGTGGACAGGACATCGGCAGTTCCACCAGCATCAACTTTTGCTAGTGTAAATTGGCCTTCGCAAGGGTTATAGACAGACCTCCTGGCATTATCTAGGTGTTTTTTTCAGACTATATTGTTATACACAATCCACTTCTCGTCCCTAGTAATCAGGCAGTTCAAGAAGGGTTCATTTTGCTATTGAGCAATGAGGAAACAACCAAGAGTTGCGGTTGATCCATCGACACCACTAAAAAACAAAGATAGTCAATATTGTCTCGTCGCTAGCGCCTAACCACCCTCCGATCTACCTTAGTTGTCAATAATGGTTCATTACCCATAAGTGTCCTCCTTAGGTTTTTCGGAGCGATAGTCATTTTTAAGACTCATATCCCGTGACCTGAATTTTGCAAAGCAGCTTTGAATCGTATGCACTTCAACTTTAGATGATAAAAAAACAGATCATACATTTTCGCCCAAGTTGGAACTCATAAAACATAGAGTGCCGGAAATTAATTTTATATCCATTCATAATAAATATTTATTTTGAAAAATTTAAAAATCAAAAAACGTTTTCTAATTGTAGAAAATGATTTCAAGCAAAATGCATTTAAAATTTTCGATACAAAAGAAGTTATAAGAACATCATATATGCGCGCTACTGCCGTGAATCTGTACTATATTATGAACAAGGTATAGTCTTTCTGGCTTGAATATCGAAACTTTAGAAAAATATTCTTCGGATATAATACTGTCATTTAAACGAAACAAAAAGAAAATCACTACGTTTTTCTAAATGACTGAGTTCCAGCACACTTTCGGATGCAATATAAACAATGCTGTCAGAAAAAACGTCATATCTTCCGAAATATAAAGCGTAGAGTAGTCGTTAGTGACTCATTTTAAAGATAAGGGTAAAAAATAACATGCGATCATATTAGGAAACAAGGAATTTTTGTATGTCTTTTTAATTATGCGTCTTTTAATATAAAAAATGCGTATTTTTAATTTTTTATATTCTGTTATATTATCTGGCTGCATGTCTTATAAAGGCTTGTGAATTTTAAACTTGAGGCAGGAAAGGGTTTTTTATCAAATATAATTTTAAGTATGTAAACCGCCTGGATAATGTTCACAATTTTACAGCTTGAAGGGATACTATACTAAAAATAGATACAAATGCATAAATAACCTGGAAAATTATCATAAATAACTAAACCCAAGTAAATTTCAAATCAATAGGAATCTTGTATATGCCAACCCACCCGGGCAATACTTTCCTTTATTATAAAGATTAAATTATTTTTATTATGGGCAAAATAGGATTATTGCTAATAGTGCTAAAAACATCTAAGGCAGGTAAAAGCCCCGCCGGTTCCTTAAATAGTTATTTCGCTAATTGGGAAATTTCGGGGTTATTTGCAAGAACACGCAAGCCATGAAACATCGGACACTTAGATTGACTTTAAAGGCAAGGTGTAGCGCACCGATGCGGTAGAGACGATATCCATTAAAAGATATTAGCCGGAGAGCAACGGGTTTTAAAGTGCGCGTCAACAAATATTACGAAATGCGGAATCACCGTTTAATTTGTTTGAAGAGATGTAAACCGAAGTTTAATATCTAGGCAAACTTAAACCACAATTCACTTTTAGTTCCGGCACAGTGACGGGTTGATCAACTGAGAATATTCCGCATCTATTGTTATAAATTTTTGTGATTTTTAGTATAGAATTTAATTTTCTAAATATAAAGAGTTAAAACTGTGAAATAGAAAAGCCATTTAATGCAAAGGATTGTTGTTCAATGCGAATGTCCAAGTTATTCAATACTCAGGGCATTATTTTATAGTGTTTTGGAAGAGAATCGAAACAATCTTCCATAAGCAGTGAACCTTAATGAAACCTTCCAAACTGGAAGAAAAATCAAAATGTGCTGAAGATTTTATTGAAAAGATAATACCTTTCAGGCATTCTTTTGTATAATTCATCAACAGAATAAGTATCTTCACAGTTATATTGGATATTGTATAGAACAATACTCCGATAATATTGAAGATGAATTGCAAGGCTATACCATTGGAGTAATAATCAGGCAATTGCTACAAATTTTAAAAACAACGTAACACTAGAGTTAGACAACACGAATTTAATAGTTATCAGTGATTGTTTAAACCACGACTTTATAGCAGTAAATATATTTCAACGCGAAATGATGAATTTTGTAAACAACAATTTCAAAACACTAGAAAAATATATTAATTTTCCGATGGATCTGGAAATAGAACAAGGAAAGAAGCTATAATTGGTTCAGACCAATTGTGTTATATCTTAGACGTAGGGAAGAACAGAAAAATAATACATTTACAATTAAATGAAAAATGGGGTACCACATTACAAAAATAAAGTTGACCTGTAAGAGACATTTAATCACATTTTTAGCCCTTCAACTTTTTTCTAAAACATTTTTCCCTAATTCTCAACCTTTCTGGATATTCCATTGTCAAATTTTTTCCTTCATATTAAATCAGCCATAGTAAATTTTTAAAATCTGTGTTCAAAATGGTACTCAGGGACTTCAAGAATAAATCGCCATTGTAAATCATAACTATTGTAAATCCATTAAATTTTACAGGAGAACAATTGAAATGTTTGTAATTGATGTATTTTTTAACTACTATTTCTTTGAATTTTAACATGAAATTCTTTGCGT
>QYTT01088478.1:0-19242 GCA_006980735.1 Dasypogon diadema | reverse complement strand
TACAAAAGTGGGATTCATAAACCGGTTTTACGTTGGGAACAATGTAATGTAGTAAAGGAGCACACTTTAATAAATGATTATTTTATATCATGAATGTTCAAACTTCAAAATGCAATAGTTGTCAATGCTTTTAGTAAAACTAGCTATAGTCTACTAGCCACTTTCCTAGTATGTTTCAATTTCCATTTCTAAACCTGCAATAACTACTGTTTATAATTCAAACCGAATGAACTGAAATATTGTACATATGGTATTACCATTATTAAATTCTAAAATGACTTAAATGTGTGCAACTAGAACCAGGTGTAGTGCAAACTGGTACTGTAATGGGTATAAGTTCCCATCATCTTTTTTGTGTCAATAAATTCCAAATTTAGCGTCTAATTTCATAGCTTTGAACAATTACATTATACCCCAAACTAGTTTATAGTGTTGCACAAAAGGACCTATAATTTTTTTATGCAAGGCGCTTGCCTTTAGAACATGTAAATTGAAATTAAAAAACCGGCCAAGTGCGAGTCGAATTCGCGCACGAAGGGTTCCGTACCATTATCTATAAAAACGGCAAAAAAATCATGTCTGTTGTATGGGAGCCCCCCTTAAATATTTATTTTATTCTATTTTTTAGTATTTGTTGTTATAGCGGCAATAGAAATACATCATCTGTGAAAATTTCAACTGTCTAACTATCACGGTTCATGAGATACAGCCTGGTGACAGACGGACGGACGGACGGACGGACAGCGGAGCCTTAGTAACAGGGTCCCGTTTTTGACCCTTTGGGTACGGAACCCTAAAAAGTAACTGATATTGTAAAGTATTCCAGTGCTCAGTTTTTCATATACACCAATATCTAAATAAATAAAAATGCAGAAATAAATACTAGGCAAGAAAAAAGTGTTCAGATAAAAAATTCTAGTACTCCTCCGAAGATCGTTACAAACTGAGTCAAAATTATCTGAGATGCCGGTATTGAAACAAGTAACTTAAGCAGACATCATTCAAAAGTTTGCCGCCCACTGTTTATACATGAATATCACAATTTTATGTCAATTTTCTTTAAAAAGTTCGTGAAAACTCAAAAATTAAGGAAACTGACAAATCCATTCAACAATACTGCACAAAGAATCTCAGATGTATCTAATAGATACAGCTGAGCATAATTGTTCACTTCACCGAAATACTTAACATCATCCAATCAACCGTCGAAATTGAAAATGCTTGTCCACAGGCACAGTAAATTACTTTCGCGGCAGACGGGTCTTAATTGGTCCATTATTAAGATTGAGCGACCAGTTTCATTCAGCAGAGCGAACAAACTGCTCATGACAAGCTCAATAATTGTCTCGTACAAGTGTTTACCTCGCAGTGCTTTAATTCAATTGATTCGTTGCATTCGTGGCTGAGCAGCTCAGCGGCCATTCCTCATGGACCCCAATTTAATCCGCCCCGCACCGCCAGCATGAATTTGTTTCGCTCAAGATTGGTTAAATGAGTTGCGCATGCTCGTTAACAAGCTGTGATCGGACCCCCATCAATTCCACTGACAACTCCATGTGTAATTATTAATTCTGACGCCATTTTTTCAATACGGTCAGCCGCTCGGGCTGTCATATATTGCGCCACCTCAAGTCATCGGATATCAACCCGAAAGTAATTAGAGCAGAGCAATGACTTTTTTTCTGTGGCAACGTCCTTCCCGGACCCGTCCAGACCTCCCGCTGTCGCCTGTAGGAACAATGCTCTGCTTACATATGCGATGGGTATATTTATTGAACTGCTGCAATCCGTACTAGGCCACGCTCCTCGATCTAGAGTGCTGTAATTGAACTAAGAACTGTCAAATTGAATAATCGGTTGACATTTATTGTGCTCTAGCGTGCCCATATGATTGCGAGTGAATGCCGAACCCTCCTGGAGAACCCCTACCAGTGGCCGCATTCATATTAGAGTGCTGAGGACAGATGTTTATTGGTTTCGAATATAGAAATGTCCTCCATGCACCCTAATCTGCGGCATTAATTGTATTGGTGCAGGCTCCCCTCCCCTTTTAGCACCTTTCATCCACTAAGCACACAAATGGTCTCTGTTCAGTGTTTGATCAATACAAGGAATAAATGGATCCAGGACTCGTGTTGTGACACGCATAGCTACATCTGCATAAAGCAATAAAAATCTGGTTTTAATGAAAACAGGAACACTTTGTAGTGCTTCCGATCCTGCCAGATAACATCGTCTGACTGTGATATATCCGTCCGTGAGGTGCTATAAAACTCAGACGAGTCGCGCCATTCTGCAACACTTTCTAGTTGCGTCCCTTGTCACCGTTTATTCGACATTTGTCTACAATAATAGCATTAGGCACGCAATAAACTATAACGAAATAGAGATACAATTTGGCACACCAGAAATTGGATTTGTTGTCTACGGTGTCGGCATAATGAGCCGAATTTAAGGCTGGTGTAACTACTTCGTTTTCCCCTACAAAACGCAACCGGGGGTTCCTCCGCCGCATTACACAAATTCACACAGCAAATTTTACCTTTGTTTATTTTTGTTTTTATTGAAATTTAATTATTTGAGTTTGACGGAGGACATTTGTTTACTTCAATTAAAGAGTAAAATCTCTCATCAGAAGTGGGCAAAATTTCTAAAGGACACAACTCCTTCCAAGCGATATGATGTTTTCAGTGACAATTGTAACGACGGATTAGAAATAGTTCAGTCATTTCAACTGGTCTGTTTATTTTAGCGATTAAGGTAATCTCTGTTGCCGTATATTGTACACGTGTTGCTAATTTTCAAAGGATTAAAAACGGACGGGGTGAAATGAATCCCAAACATTTGGGATAGAAATTTAAGTGACGACTAAGGATTACCCTAATGAAGGCACTCATGAACTAGTAAATTCCTGGTTTACGGGCTTAACACTGCTTGTTGTTAGTTGTGTTATTATCTAATCCACTACCGAAAATTTAACGGCATTTTTTTCAGAAATATATGAGCGCACACATATTATTTCAATTACACAGTTACTAAGCCTTATTACAAGAACAAAACCTAAATAATGGCGAACACTTTTGTCTTACCATCTCCATACCAAAATCCAATCTGGGATTTTTCATTTTTGATGTATAAAATAAGAAAGTGCCAGCAATTTAATGAAGTAACACATTTTAATTTGTTCTGAAGGAGCGCGAACAAGAGGAAATCTAACAACTCAAGATGTTTGTGGTTTGTGGGGTCAAGCGTTTTCATGATGAAAGACGATGCCAACCTTTCAACTTAGTCCAATGCTGTAGTATCCGATCTGCTCAAAATTGTCAGGCTCAAGGAATACAGAGCCAAGATAACCCTGCCTTGGACGCGTAAGGGTACCTGCACAACAAGGCTGCGACGCGTCACGCGAAGCTTCAGCAGAAGTCATTAGGAGTTGAGAGAGAAAGTGATTGCACGTAAAACCAATAGAAGGGTTCATAACAACGATTTAACTACAATGAAGTATCTCAGTCACCACGCTGAAGAATTAATCGTTTCATTTTTTCAATGCGATACGTGTGTTTTGAACTCGAAGAATCAGGATCAGCTTCTAAATTATTTATGTTATGAAATTTGCCAAATTCTTAACGCTTCAGATTTATTGGATGACGAGTACAGCTTCCTTGCTCACTTAGCAAGTACTATTTGATAAGTACAAAATTTCCTCTTTGGAATATGAAGACATTACTTTAATTATGATTGTATACTATTAATTAAGTAGGAATCGAGTGAAGCTGTTTGGCGGAGTGTAGTGCATTGTGATGAATCTTCGAGTCTTTAGTATGTCAACTATTTTGTATTATCTGCCAGAAATTGCCTCTGTTCCTCTTATACGCATTTTTGCCGAGTTTGGCCTCCAGTATCCTATGTCTACCAAAAGACTTTCAAACAAGACTTGTGTTATATCTCCATTTATCTTGTTTTCAGGCAATACATACAAGTGTTTCTTTATGAGGTAGTATTTGTTTCACACTTGTCTGACTAAGGGTGGGAGTTACGCGAAGAAGGCTCATCACGTATTGTATGTGCTGACACTAGCTACGTTTGTAAAAAACTAACGAAATATTGAAATATTAGGAGAGGAGTAAGAGAAGTTTAACGATAAAAATTTATATTTGTTGAATGTCCTAGAAGAATATGACCTTTCGAGGAGTACGCGCGCGGCATACACAAGAATTCCATAAGCGGAACCATCAACATCAGCAGCCGAGCGATTTCGAAATGATATATTTGAAAATGTAGTCAACAGTGAAAACGTAGAAGGTTATCTCAGTTGTCCACAGTAGATGATTCTGTTGTCAATATATTATTAAATACCGACCGCTCTAATGTGACTTTTTCGCAAACAAACCCCGATGACGTCTTATCCATTATTATAGGAGCTAAATTATCCCAGCATCAGTATTTATTTATTTATTAAATTTCGACAGAGCTTATAGACAAAGCATCTGATCAATGATGGAAGTTAACGATTAAGAACTTTATTGCAATTTATTTTATTACCATTCTCATTATCTAAACACTTTAACTACATCAAGGTTGAAGTAATCAATGTACACCTCTTTGAATAGTTTTACTGAAAAGTTCTAAGTGCAAATCACTATCGTTCATTTATTGCTATTTTACTGTCGATAGGTGCCAATTTTATAGCGAATTGATGGTTTGATTCTAGTTCTCAGAAGTCACTCATTATGTCTGTAATCAAGCAATTCACTAATATTACAGCCCATTAAAAAACTAATATATGTTGCTATAAAATCCAAAATTAGATGTTTTATTTTATGTGCAGTTCCAAATATATTAATAGCATCAAACTTCATATACTTTTATTTATAATAGCTTAAGCTATTTTCTTTAGCAGAGCAGTCACTGCGAAACTAAGAGACGTTAAAGCCACTATGATAACCGTCCAAGGATTTATTCTGTACTGTTAATTAGTTGGTGACGAGTTTTTGAAAGAAAGAACTAATAATGGCTATTTGCTGAATGTTTCAAACATGGTGCAGAATACGCTGCATTTTGCAAGAAAAAGTTTTCTCGTACACTCTTATCTATGGAAGAAATACTTTACTATGCACTCACAGTTTTCACGAAAATCGTTTCTCAATTCAACTACATGCACAATATTTGTATGAGAATTAGCCCAAACCTTCTATAAACTGCGATTTTGCACCCACACAAAAATTGGTTTTGATGAACGCTTTAACATGGAAGTGGTCTGATGACTCATGTTTAGATATGTCAGACTACTTTCTTCTATCTTAAAGCGTTCATAAAAAGCAGTTTTTATGTGAATGTAAACAGTTTTTATGTGAATGTGACTTTAAATTACAGAACATTTTGGGTTTAATGCATTCAGTATTACCTAATTCGGTGTAGATATTTTTTTAGAGGTAAAATTGCAGTGAGTTATATTCGGTTAGTGAGAATGAGTTCTAGGAAACAACTTAGACAAATCATGAGAGGGGGGTTATCAAGTCGTAAAATTTCCAAACTTACAAATATATCTCAGTCACTACCATCCAAAAACAGTTAAATGAGATGACTGGAAATTGAATGTGAATGTCCATGCTGTTCGGATTTTTGAAACATGATTGAACTGCAAAATACTTTCTAGTGTTGCAATATATGTTCGGGATTTCTTCAAAGCTATAGAGTACTGGCTCTATGAAAGGACCTACCCTTTAAATTATTATGTACCGATCTCCCGTCTTCAACAGAGAAGTGATGACCTACCTCGCTCCAAATTACGAAAATATAATCGTGGATGGTGATTTTAATGTTAATTTGCGGCTTTATAATACCCTCACTAACCATTTCTTGTTTCTTGTCAGCTTTGCCCACTTGAATATTGTTAATCCCTTTCCCACCTATTTTAATACTGAGTCAATTTCTAGTCACTAACACTAATCAAGTTATTTCACATGACCAATTCAGTCCTCCTAGCTCTTTAGATCACGATTTTTTAATTTTCAGCTATGAATTTCCGCCTTTCTCGATCAATTTCGCAAGCAGTTACTTGTTTCGGGACTTTAGTCATATTGACTCCCTTTAGAAGGAGGGTACTTTCTTACTATGGCACTCTATTCTAGATTGCATTTGAGTTTATCAACAAGTTAAGATACTTGCTACACTGATCTCTTACTTATGCACCAATCAAGACAAAGCTGGGATCTGATCGACAGTAAGGTTCCGGCTTTTAACTGCGGAGCCCAAATATTCATTTCAGCACTAGAAACTTCTTAGAGTTGATAAGACACGTTTGCTTTACAAAAATGCCACAAATAAAGCCATTTTGACACTCAGAAATGCTAAATGTCAGTATTTACTTCTATAAAGTTTACATTGGGTAAATTCAACACGCTATGGTAACGGTGATCATCCGTCATATATGTAATGGAACAGTCCTATAATTGAGGAAGCTGCGCAATTAAATTAAAATTCTTTTCAAAAATACACTTTTATCTCATATTTTTCTAATTGTAATATAGGGTGTCCCAAAAAAATAATGATAATCGGAAACCTGGAGGTAGAGCATCCCTCGGGGAACCAAGTCATCCCCATGTTCTACGATTTTTTTCTAGTTTTCGAGTTGTTAAAAATTTTCGAGATTTTTCGCTAATTACGTGTTGTACGAAATTTTCGGTCATAACGGTCGAAGTACGTGAGATAGGCATTTGATTTTCTTTCTCGAAATAGCTTAACAGTGCACTTGTTGTATTTAAAAACATTTATTTCAATACAATTCACCATTGTCTCAAAAAATAGTATTGAATTTTTTCTTTTACCAAAACAAAAACTCATTCAAGTTAGTTCTATGACAATTTTAAGAAAAAAGTCCCATAATTGTTTTTTTAGAAACTAGTTCAAAACGTCCTTAGTTCATCGACTTTACATGGTGCAAATTTTATCAAGTTATGTCAATGACATCATACTTAAATTTCGATTCGGATCGTACTAAATTTAAAATTTAACAATTTTAATTGGGAAGTAAAAATAAGTAAAAGTGAGAATTAAATAAAAATAATTAAAAAAAATTACAAAAAGTTTTCAAAATATCGACCTTTCTTTTTGACACATAACCGACAACGGCGGAAAAAATTCTCTTTCAGTCGATTGAATATGGAACATCAGTAATAAAAATTAAAAAAAATAAAAAAATAAAAACTTTAATAAAATTAAAGTAGGTGAGAAACAGAATTGTGTCGTGGAGCAAACCGAAACGCCGCAATTCTGTTTCTCGCCTACTTTATTCGTTTGGGCTTTATTTATTTATTTATTTATTTATTACTCATGTTCCATCGGTGCAGAAAAAACTCACAGGAGGAATCACAAGCTCTCGCGTAAGCTAGAAATTAAAGCTATAATCGCGCATGTGTGCAAGCTAGTATATTTTAATTTCAAATTTAAATTTTCACCGTAACATAAAACAGACTGAAGATTTAATTATAATATGGACGTAACGAAACGTAAAAAGACTTAGTCGAAGTGTCATAGTGATTTTTTAAATCCAAGTTTCTTCATAAGTGTGTATAACAGACGTAACGTAACGCAACGTTGCGTAAAATTTCATAAAATCGAAAATTTAACGTAACGACACGTAAAGACAGACGTCAAAAGTTTATTTACAAAAAGTAAGGTTATTTAGAGTAATTTTTTGTAAGTAAATAGTCGTATACATGATTCACAGTGTTAAAAACATTGAATAAATTATTAAAACCTTGTTTTTTTCAATGTTTTGTTTGAGATTTTTTTCGTATTGTCAACTGTCAAATACCGCAAACATAATATTATAATTTTTTACGTCTATTGTAAGTGGCGTAAGTTACGTCCTTTGACAGTTTACTTATGTTACGTTACTCCAATGTAAGTCGGCCTTGATGTTTGTGGACCTGATTGTGGTTTTACCCCAACAGAGTTTTTCGCTACATCTGGTAATTTTCCGAGTTCTGTTTCACAAAGTTTTGTGAAACTTATCTAATGTTTTCTTGCATCATCGTACCCCAAACCCCAATTTGTTTTCTTTACATGCAGTGAGCTTGGAAGAGTTTTCTTTTGGTATGGGGAAGGTTAAGCCCGACGCAATTAGTCCGAACTGCTTATCTCCATGTTTCATACGAATATTCCCCTTCCCCTTATTGGCCGATTTATTCCTGATATTGCGAATCCAGTCATGTTTGATGTTTCATTCACCAACAAGTGGAAAGTGGCTACTGTGCTGCCGATACCAAAGAAATTCTCTCTAACGACTCCCTCAAATTTCAGACCAATCAGCATACTTTGTTTTTTTCCAACTTGTTGGCATTCCAGGTTTCGTTAATCGCATACAATACGCAGTACCAGTATCTGTGCAAAGCAATCTGCTAAGGATAATGATTTTCTCTAAATATTTGTTTTTTCAAGGTGTTGCCTAAGTTCAAAGGACAACCCTATGATGCACACAGCGCAGCTTAGGTGGAACGAAATTAGGGAAGAGTAGATTGGGAAACTTTAACCTGACAAATGTTGCAATTAAGTCACCATTTTTGATATGAAATTATTCAAAATGAAACAAAGGTTGCAAGATTATTAAGAGAAAACCAATTTATTTAGAACATTGTTTTGTATGAATACGATTGCTGCATATTGTAGTTTTGAAACTATTGTGTTGAAGGTATCCGGTATTATCATAATGGCTTCAAACCGAGATAGCTCCACTGCTTCGGTGTTTCTAGATTATTCTAAGGCCTTTAATGGGGGTTGGAGTTTTTATTTTGAATAATTATTTATATCTTTTCAGTTCATTTCTTTCAAAAAGAAATAATATACTTTTTTATTATTTATTAAAAATATAAAAAAAACTTTATGTTATTAGTTTTAATTCTTTACTATTTTAGTTTTACTATCTTCCTTTCAAAACTATTTTAATTTACCTATTACAAATTTACATCCTGGTCTAAGCATAACAAATTACATCTAAATCCATTAGAATCGCAATGCATCACCTTTTACAGTGAAAATCATGGAATCGAGTTGCCTATAATCCATAAGGTTACCACTCTAAGAACTGTACTCAATCGAAATATGGAATGCTGTGATAATCTCACCCTGATCATTAGTAAAATTTACGCAGGGTTACATAGGTTGTGGCTCTCTATTAGCATATTGCCCACTCATGTCCACTTAAAACATGTGAGGTTGAGCGTAACTAGCGGGGAGGCCCGAGATGCCAGGCAGAGTGTTTGCTACTCCTTCCCTCGAAAAACGGAAATTAAATAAATATTAAGTATTATTAAGTATTTTTTTGATCACCTACATTTAAATTTCACGCTCTATTCAGTGGTTTACTATATAAGACGATTGGACTTAAAATGACTAAAAAAGCATTTTATGAACAGTATTAAGTCCATGTTTTCTGTAAAAAATTTAGTTTTAAGAAATCTTGATAATTGCAAAAACCGGCCATTACCATTATTCATATAAATAACTATTATCTAAATCAAGTGTTACACTAGACGGCACTATGGACAATCATTTTCTACTGTTTACCAACCAACTCTTACCGCTTATTTCAAATCCATTTTGTAATTCTTCAGATCACACAATCCCACCATAACCTGTTTTTTGTTGCACTTAAAAAAAGGAGTAAAGTTTGGTCCTAGATCGGTGTTTCAGAAGGACTCACTTAAATTGGGTCCAGGATTAGACCATCGCAGTCATGTGGTCTTAAAAGCTCTTTAGCAAAACTTAGCATGGCCATGGTAATAATCAGATTCGTAATATCTATTTTGGTGTAGTGACTTAAGACAACTCGAAAAATAGGATAACATAACAAATTTATCTGGAAGTAACTAGAGCCATTTGCAGCTGCCTCATTGTGACATTAGAGATTATAAATAGACCTCCGCCGCCACCTTGAGGGCACGAAACTATTCTAAATCATCAAGATCCTCCACAAATATTAAAAGGTAATAATAACTATGGTGATTTTGGATTAACAATACAATTTGTGTAATCATCTTATGAGCTACGGAACTTTTCGTGCAGTTTGAAATTTTAAAACTGCGTCTTTTTAGTTAAGCTCAAAAGAGAATGGAAACATCTTTCTTCAAGTCTTTAAAGAAAATATTTTTATTTAGTTTCAGATTTTGTACACTATCAATCCTTATCATTTTTAAGATCTTTCTTTAATACCATTTCAGGTTATAAAGAAGCTCATATTTTCGCAGTGTTTACTTGACACATAAGAGCGCTAAGTAATACTTATAGGACCCTTTTCAGATTATGGAACGAAAATCGGTCACCAAACTCCGACAAAAACATTTCTTTTTTCTTGCACATAATTGAAATTTCAAACGATTTTGCTGGACAAATTCATAATCGGATCAATGAGAGGCGAACAAAACTAATTTCCCGGGATCCAAACTTACTCAAAACCTTTTAAAGTGTCAATTTTAAAATCTCAATCACTGAGGATTGACAACAGACAATGTCGTACCTCTCGTGTGTTATTACAAATTGGGGATATTCAATTAGGAAAAAAAAATCGAGTTGTAGGAATATAATTGAGAAAATACCCAAATCAGATACACCGGAAAAGCCGAAAAGGGACTAGCATTGAACACAGACACCGTTGGTCATTTGTTCCGTGTGTAATGAGTTTTTCGGATTTACATTTCTTTTTTGGTTCAGCCTGTTGTGTCCACTCGCTATTGAAGCCCAACTGAACAACTAGCAGTAGCCCCTGTGACACATTCGTCACTTTTCTGCCTGTCATACGCTTCAACCGGTCAAATTCAATCCCAAAGCTGAAAAGAAAGTGGAGTTATAGCAGTTCCATGAGGCTGCATAGGCCACTTCAAGCCTAGACTGTAAAAGAGAATAGAAGAATCACTGAAGCCCATGACTCGAAAAGGCCCCTAAAACGGCCTGTTCACTATGAATGACATGTGTTGTTATTATTGAATTATTCGCATAATAGGATTAGAGTATTCTCAATAAAGATTTCATTCATACATGGGTTGTTTCCAAACAGCGGCTTTAGCTCCATGCCAGTTCGGAAAGTTGGCCTCGTCGACCAGGAATTATCAAATGAGAAAAGATTGTCACCTTCCCATGTTGACAGGCACATAATGAGGCTTCCATTTTATCGGAGGATTAATTAGCCGCAGGTAAAGAGCACTAACATGACTATATCTGACGACGAATAAAAGAAGGCCACGAAGAAAAACATCCCGCGAAAGATCAAACAGACTAAGCCGATTCGATGTTTAGGAACCCGTTTTGCGTGTTTTGTAAAAATCCCGAGAAGACACCGCCGAATATTTTTGACCACTAAAATTTCCGAAAAAGGGGAGCACTGTAAAATGACACCTTTATTAAAATGGAGGACTCGCCTTTTGATTTAGTTGGCCGATGGCTGGAGAGTATCAAATAATGAATGAAAATTTGAAATTATCAAAATAAATAAAAACTAAAAATTTAATTAAGATTTTGTTTGTTTATGGAAGGGAACCGAAGTCGATACCAGGTCGTTTCCAAATAAGCGAGAGAAAATGAAGAACAGAAAAGGAGATTGAAGCAGTCTTGTAGTTTATTTTTTACGACTTCAGTAATACCAAGGAAGGATTAAAAACCAACTTTTCTTAACTTGTTTTAAAAGAAATTTTTTTTAGAATATTACTACGATTAAAATGCAGAAGAACAAGTCTGGTAGGAAGATCACATGGTAAAACTGGTAAACCTTGTATTCCTCTGTAGAAAAAGTAAAAGTAAAGTTTTATCTACACATAGAGTCTCAAATTTTTTGAATTTACCACAAACAAACATTTATCATGATTTCAAATGGTAAATATTGATGGAAAATGATTTCATAGGATGACTCGTGGTAATCCTACCACCTATGGCCTGATAGACCACCTCAACGGTGTGCCTGAAAATTTGTGCATCTTAGCAACCAAACACAGTGGGAAAAATATTTGGCGCCAATGTTACTTAGAGGTTAAACTTCATTGAAAAAATCACTTCTTTAATAATATCTTGGCAATGAGTAGGATTAGGGAGTGAAATTTTGTATAAACATGCTTCCTAAGGTCTTCGAAGGGACGTCCGTCCTTTTACAGGAATAAAAAGAAATCTTTCCGATTTTTCCATTAAATTTAAACATTTTCATAAGGCTAAAAAACAGATGTTCCAAATTTGGCTTGTAAGCCATGTAACGAAGTTCTCTATAGAGTCCTTATAATAGCTGTTTAGCGATATTCCTAAATAAGAATAAGAAGGACATTCAAATATGCCTTTGACGAAGTGTATGGAAATAAGCTTTAACCTATCCGAGACCGAGCTTTGTTTAGAAACATTCGTAAGAAAACTCTATGTAAAAATGCATTTACAGCGAGAGAGCTTTTTATCATATCCGGTCATTTGGTTACAAATTGTTAAAGCAATATGATATGTGATAATCTTTAAATGGGTCCATAAAAGATGCTGCAGTAAACTAACAACATCTGTAGGTACATATATCATACGTATATACATACATTATATAAATGCAATTCACAAATATATTTAACCCTTTTAGTTACAAGCGAAATTTTTGTAATTTGCTGAGTTTCGTAAAAAATGTAATAAAAAATTAAAAATAAAAATAAAAATTAATTACAAAATTCAAAGAGGAGAATGTTAAAAACTAAAGAAACAAAGAGTAAGTGATTAGGTTATTTCAATATTTGTTGAAAATTGTATTAATAACATTTATTTAAAACGAAAAAAAAGTTTTGAGAAATTAGTGGATTTTTAAATAGTAGATATTTATAAGTAAATCAAATCGTTATTAAGAAACTCAGATTTCAAATCAAATCAATGAAAGGCTCAAATTGTGAGAGGATTCTAATTGTCAGGCCACTCATAGATTAATCCGAGCGCGAGCAATATTTGAGTGCGCTCAGAAATGAGTCCAATCAATATTTCAGTCCCCTCAGTTCAGTCGAAATATGAAAAAGCAGATATCTCGGGAACCATACATGTTTGGTTCACAATTTCAGTCGATCAGAAAAAAATCGATCGATAAGTTGATTGACTCTTTGACAACCCCGATTCATATGTACAAGGGATAAGCGGGTCTATCATTTCTGTAAATTTAAAATTTAAATTTTTTCCTTAAGGATACCTTCAAAAAGTAATTATGTGACCTTACGGAGGATAATGTTACATGGCCCCCCATGCAAAGTTTAGAATATCTGTTATTTATCGTTGTCAAAATATTTGAATTTAACCGAAAAATCAGAAGTATATTATTTTTACTGTAGAAAAGAACATATCCAGAAACTATTGTAGACATTCCTTAAAACACCTTAGTGTGTACATATACAGAGCGGTTGACTGTCATTTTCATGAACGTAGAGACCTGATCTGCGAATCAGACAAATATCTAAACTGACTAGAAGATGGTAGCACTTGGTGGACACAAACACTTTAAACTTCATTAAAACACTTGAAAAATGACCACATGAATAAAAAAAAATTTTTCTAGGTGAATAAAGAGTTTTTTTTACATTTAAAATTATAATTTTTAAATTAAAATCTAAAGTAACATTTTTTAGTAGCGGATTAACATTGAGTTCATAACTTTTTAAGGGACAATGCTTTAAATAAGACCACAGTTTATGAGTGGATCAAGTGATTCAAAGTGGGCAGGGAGAGCGTTATATGTAGATGATAGATCGTAACCGAGAATAAGATCTGGATTTGCTAGCATGGCCCCAAAAGCAAAATTCACTCCAAGGAATGGCTACCGCGAGGTTGACTTTTCGAAAGACAGAAAACGGGTGTTCTTAAAAAATTGAAACCGGCATTGAGAATACCAAATGTCAAATTATTCCAAAAAGAGTTGATTAAAAGAGATAAGCAGGCTTTCTGATACATACGATTTTATGAGGCGATATCAAAAGCATATGCAAAAAACAACCGGCTTATATAAGCGGAAACACATTCGCAAGCCAAAAACAAACCTGATACAATCCTCATTCAATTTGTTAGAGCAAGCAAATTCGATGTGCCGAATGTTCGACGGTAAAAAGGTGCCTATGCATTTCGATTTTTAGGGATTAATAATAACCCATTTTCGTTTGCCCAGTTGGGAGTATTAAAAAGATCGGAGCTCAATCGATCAATACAGTCCTTTACTAATCCGAGAAGTTCGTCAATGTATACCTGCATATCTTCAGCATAGATGTGAACGTTACAGTCAACAAAAACATTAGGAAGATTATTAATATATAAAGTAAATAGCAACGGCCCAAGATCTGATTCTTGCGTTACACCACATCATATAGGTAAAGTGTTTGACACAAAGGCACCCATCTTAACTTGTTGAAATCGATCACAATTGATAATTACATGGGGATGATTAACCACTGGTCACATTTAAAGCGGTCATTTCGCAGCTATGAGACTTCCGGAGTCCCGATTGACAAGATTTTAATAGACTATCTTCTTCTACTTCAAGGTATTGAATATTTTGCTGAGACATTAGTTTCTTCAGAACCTTCGCCACAAAGCGAAAGGAACACTAATCACGGGAACCTTTGCATTAGGGATTTTCGCTATAGGCTGTTAGGTATAACAACATCAGATTTAACCCTTTTAATAACTGCGGTAATTTTCATGGCATCAACACATCTAAAACTAAAACTGGAATGGTTAATAGATGAAACATCAGGTCTTGATTACCTCAAAGTTCGAGCTCAAGATTTCACCGAGAGAGGATTGTAATTCCTCTTAAGATGTACTTAGTTTTCGTTAGTATGGAATCTACACAAGTGGATCAAAAATTGATTAGAACGTTGGGATGGGCACCCTCTGCGTGGACCTGGGAGTGCAGCTGGCAGTATGTAAGTACACCATGGCTTTCCAGGCGGAGATCAAACCTATCTCAGAGGCGGGCAGGTATTTTCGGAACCTGCACCCTGAAAATTACGATCTGTACCAACAGCCAGAGCTGTTCCAAGCTCTGAGAAAACTCTTGGTTGCTTCTAAGTTAGTAAGAGTCTGCAAACAGATTCTTAACTATTTGCCTCAAAATGATTTGATTACCTTATGAGTGCCAGGCCACCATGGCATATATGGCAAAGGGAAGACAGAGAAGCTGGCGCGGAGGTGGAGGAGGGTGCTGTCTCTGGCTCCTTACCCTCTCCACTGGAGGTGACCTCTAAATATTTACTTGGGCGCATCAAAAACTGGACGAACAACCAACATGACCAACTGTGGGATGTGACAACCAGGGAACGAGACATAGCTTTCTGAAGGCACATCAAGACACGATCGCTCAAACGATAGTGTTCGTCGTAGGGTGTGCAGGGAGATGGTGAAGAACGTGATGCATTTCTTCGGCCACTGTCCGTCACTCTCGGCTAAAAGATTATTCTGAGCCACCACTTTCTTCAGTTGATGTTAGCGTTATTATTTTCAAGAGTAGTTGACGTCCTAAAACATTTGTACCAATCCGTAAATAACCACTTACTATATTAATAATGGTTTTGAGACATTCCCATTACTTTGTGAACTATATATACATTCTCAAAATAGTGAAGCTTTCAACACAGCCGTAGACCTCATTGGGGTTTCTTTGCTCTGCAGTCACGCATATCTCTGAAAACCCTGCTCCGAATATGTCGACATAGCTTCAGCAGGGTATTATGTTAGTCAGCAATAAAAAAGTGAAGAAAACAATACTTGTATTTCACGTGATACGAAAAAGTGATTAAAAGTTCTTGCTCTATGGCTGCCATAATAGTCACTCACTGTTATAACAAACCACAATAGAAAGTGAAATAATTCGCCCTTGGAAAACAGTAAGCTCTTAAAATGCATGACGTCTTACTCTCCTGTGAATATGTTTTTCAATGGGTAGCGAACCAGGAAACCAATTACCAGAAGTAGTTGCAAGTAAATTCACCCATTAAATGCAACAATATTGCAGATTTTCATTAGAAAAATCTCTCAACCTGACGAGGAATGTCAATTCCGCTAAACCACCAAGACTGGATCGTGCAAACACGGTGGATATCTTAGACCATAAGAAAATCTCCCGATGGTCTATTGTTGCCAATTTAATTACCATCAAAGACATAGTGAAAAGCCAAAGGTGGAAAAATATCTAAAGAAACTGTGGGTCATATTTGGCCTAGCTCATATGAGTTGCTAATTACATGAGTAATTTGTGTTTACTTGCACGCTCATTTGTAGCTTTGTACCGTGAACGGACAAGCGTTGGAAGAAAAGTGCGGAAGAGCTCGCTTTATTGAAAAGTTAAATCGAGGTGAAAGGGTGCGAGCCGGTTGAGCTGCAAAAATCCCATGGGAAAATAGTGGAGAGTCATGAATGAAACAAAGTGACTTTTGTTTGAAATTAATTTCTTGCTTATTGGCAATTATACGCTGCGGTTGAATGAATCACTTGAAGGTGACCATACTCCGTGTTGTTTCTTTATTGACACCCTTCACTACACCAATGTAATAAGCTAACACCGGTATACACAGGCGTTAAAACAGCAGCCGACGCTTCTCATTTTTATCTAAATACAAAGGATTCCGTGAATCACTAAACGACTTAAAAAGACAATCACATTAGGAGCGTAGAAGTAAACAAACGTTTATCCCCTAGCCAGGGAACAGCTGTTAATGTAAATGCGTTGACAATGCTCGCCTATAGCTACATATCCTCAAAATAAACACTGCCTTTTCATAGGTCCCAGAAAAAAGGACACGAAATGCATGACATCATAAATTACCGATAATCACATTCTGTTTTGACATAAAGTTGCATACACACTATAAAAATTCCAAATACAATCGAATGGGAAACAAACACCAGTCCTCACTTCCGGTTGTTGAAGAGGTGCATGAGGAACAATTCAGTTCCCATAAAAGTACCCTCCGGTGATCCAATAGAAGGAAACCGCAAGGCGTATCAAGAGACAACGAGATTATCAAATAGATTTGTTGGTACCAAAGGATATGTGCGCTTGTGTGTGTATGTGTGGTAAAACATCCGCGTCCGTGAAATCTCTGCAAATATTTGTCGACCACAAAAGGCGCATAAACATTTCTGTATAGTTCCTGGCCTCTGAATAAATATACAGCAGACAACAGAAATGCCGCACTTTTATCCTATTTCCTCGTTTTATTCAAACCATGTTCACAAGGGTTTTTCGTCGCGATGTATCCTTTTTTTTCTTAATCCTGTTGTCACTCTGATTGATGGAAACTGGCTAAAATGCGCACTACTTCTGATTTATGTTTTATGAAAATGTTTCATGAGATTAATGTTATTTTCGGACATTGAAGAAACGAGGTTCAAAACTGAATGGTCACTACGCTAAACAATTTCGTAATGATCAATATAAATTGGAAATGATTCCTTTTGCTATCTTGACAGCTTAGATTCTACCGCTATCTATTGAGGTGTAAATCTTAGAATTTAATGTTCAAATTCCATATTTAAAAAATTGACTTACTACTACAAAATGATATAATCTAATGTGTAAAAAGAACAAGGACTCAAGGGTCTTATATTATTTAGTACAGGCAAAAAAAGTTTATAACGAGTTTTTCAGAAGTATCTCCAAGCATTTAAAATTTTCGAAAAGAAACAAATTAAACTAACAAGAATGACAAGTTAATTGGTTTAAAGATTGCTTCAACAGATAGAGTGTCTTTTATATATATATATATTTCTTGTTTTCGTCCTATTAATTACTTTAAAAATTTCTTGTTGTATTATAATAATAATAATTGTTGGCTTAAGGGTCATAGTCCCAGGTAAGGAATTCATCTGTTTTTGACACTTGTTTAAACTGAATACATGAATTCCGAAACACTATTAGTAATATTAATCTCTTATAAACAAACAAATTTTAATCTTAGTAGATACCAGCGCAATTTCAAGCCTCTCATCTCATGAACTCGTTATTCACTAAAGACGAGTGAAATACCATTCGTTTCTGCAATATTACTGTTGCTTCCAACCATTTCAATCATCACACTAACATCACAATACTACAACGAATATGCAAACAACAACAGTAACTGAAGACTGAGCTCGAGCTAACCTTAGAGCCCCACGAGGGGCTAAACCTCTATTCTAATTTCTCTGGAGGCCGAGGGGCTTAACACCCTTTTGACCCCGCCAAATACAGAGCATTACTTTGACGCCATGGATATTCGGCTTTGATGTTGATGTTCCTGGTTGGCCGGGCTTCACATACGATTTCCTGTCGTAACGAATCCATTTTTCGTCGCCAGTAACAATTCTGTGCAAAAACAACTTCCTTTTATGGCGCTCAAGCGGCATTCCAGACATGCACAATCGCCTTTCGACATCTCTCAGCTTCAATTCATATGGTACAGAATTTCCTTGCTTTTTGATGCATCCCAGTGATTTTAGACGCTTGAAAATTACTTCTTGTATTGTTCCCAATGATTCTGCGAGCTCTTCTTGCGTTTAACACGAGGCTTCACTGAGAAGATTCTTTAGATCTTCAACTTCGAGCTTTTTCGCTTGGTCAGGGCGTTCCTTGTCTTCGTGTCAAAATCGCCACTTGGAAACCGTGGTACTAGTCTCATCGATATTAGCAGCATATCTTAGCAAAATCTGCTCCATTGCAATCCTCTGCGCTAAGAGTACTACAGCAGATTTTAAGGAATAGTATTTTGCAAAATACGTTAGTATATGTTGGTTTCGAGCGTAAAATCTATTCGAGATGGTGCACAAATACCAGGATCAGCAAGCTGTAAATCTTTATGACCATTTACTCCTGTGAATGGTTGAGATCGTATAAGGAATTGTGGGCAGTACTAACGAGTTTACGTTGAAAATGTCATTAGAATCATCTCCTAAAATAATCTAGTTTATTCTTCCTTCTCAACCACAAATTTCAACAACTGGAAGTCAAAAAATCAAAAAAAAACCATTAGCTGATCATAGTTTTGTTTGTTAATTCGGTTATAAAACACTTATCGCTTCCGTGTGGAAATGACAAAATTGTGGAACAAGTTCTATGTTACCGCGAAGCACTACAACAACACCTTTATGAGACAATCATAACGTATATCATGCTTGGCGTTCAAGATCACCTCAATTTTGGTAAAATCTGAACTTATTACAAAGTTTTGTTATATAAGATCAACAATGGTCGCAAATTCCGTAAGCTATTCTAGTGTTATA
>QYTT01088473.1:2703-58646 GCA_006980735.1 Dasypogon diadema | reverse complement strand
TTTATTGGTTAAGCGTCTCATAAAACTTCTCCTTACTAAATTTGGGAGCTGTACGAATTATGCCCAATAATTCAAAAATCCAATATGGCGACCTATTGAAGGAGTAGGGTGATCCGCCTCATTTTCAAATACAAATCTACAAATTTTCTGGAAATAATATATACCAAATTTCAGCTTCTAGCTCAATTTGGTCTCGAGTTATTGTGTATACAGACTGGCGGACGGACGGACGGACAGCGGACATGCTAAAATCGATTTATTACCACATTCTGAGCATATGTATATAATTCATTCTGCTCTGGCATTATTGGTTCTCTGCGTTACAAACGTTGGATCAAAACTAATATACCTTATCTATTATATAGGGTATAAAAAGGATGCAGAATAAGGTCGGCTTCGAGACGAGTTATCTCTAAAACATAAACCATCATACATAAACCATCTTTAATATAAGCTATATGGCCTTCATTTTAAAAGACGACCAAAAACCTTTCAAATGCTTTTATCTTGAAAACCAATAGGAGGTTCCCCTCCTCATTCAATTTTTGATTTGCCTCATGGAGAGTTATCATTCGACTCCCACTTAGTTACTTTAATGTGGGACCATGTATAGAGTATACCCTTATTTTCGTTTATTGTTCCTATTTCCCCTATTTTCTGATGATTCTAGAATAAGGCTTAATCCATGCACATCTAATTTTTCTTCTTTTATATACGCTTTTAATTTATAAATCCCTGTACATTCCTTCACATAGTTTCCAAACGTTAAAGGCACAGGATAGCAGTTGTTTTTTATTACAAAAACGAAAAATCCCACATTTTTTAATATAAAGCAAGAAGAAAAGAAAATTATTGTTTTAAGTGAAGTATTTCTCATCGAGATAAAAAGATAAGGACGAGACGAAAAGAAATTGAGTGCCGGGAATGAGGAGAGACTGACGGCGAAGTGTAGACATATTTTGAGGTATTTTTTAAACCCTTTATACAGTGTTGGATAGTGAATTTTAGCCAGTTTGTCAGTGGAATACCCTTTAGACTTTAATTCTATAGTTTTACCATTCACAAATGGCACCTTTGGCAATTTCTACACCAATTAACTCACTTATACTATTAATTAGTCTTTCCACATGAACTGTATAATTTATAGAGTTGCAGACAGATGGAATACTCGCTTTTCGAAAAGTTTAAAAATTACTCGACTCTGTTCTATCATTTAAAATTCCAATTTTGTTCAATAAAGTGATTGTGAGATCACTTGGATTCGTTCGAGGATCCTATCTCAATACAAATTTATTCCACGTGCAGTGAATACTGTATTTATTCGCAGACAGTCTGTTTACAAATTCTGTTTAAATGACAGATTGTATCACAATGAATTCAAATATTTACAATTATTCACAAATTTAATTCATTCTTCTTTGTATAACCATTTTTACTCGCTGGTAATCTGCCATTGTTAGCGAGTACCACAATTTTAAACTTATTGCGATTGAACGATAATTACCATCTGTCACAATATTGTTTGATCTATCTGTTGATTTGTAGGATAGTCGAATGGTCAAATATCTGCGAGTGTAATATTGATGTACACCTTTTATGTAAACACCATTGTCAAGCAGATCATAAAATAAATGAGAACATATTAAAGCTTTCCGAATTTTGCTAAGCTTGGAAATTATTATTTGATTAACAGGTATAAAAAAAGTGTAGCGTCAACTATGTAAAATTAAGTCACACCTGCCTTGTATGACAGTACTGACAGACGATAAGCCTTTTTTTCAAACGCCTCGTAGATTATCCCAACCAGAATGTAAATTGGTAGAAAACTGGGCTGAAGGTTGAATTGAAGGAGGAATAGTCAACTTGATCGATTGCAATAAATTATGCCATTAAGCCAACATTATCTGTGTAAAACACATTTTGTTGTTAAACAATTTCAGTCATAATTTGGATATAGCTAATTTCACTTTTCCACATGAAATATTATTTTATTGTCCTCTCACCAGAGGTAAGGGCTCTTTAAGTAATAAAAGTAGTAGTTTCCAAAGTGGTTTCATTAATTAAAATAAAATCTTAAACATGGTCCTTCGAGCCGGATATGAACCAGCGGCCTATGGATCTACAATGCTGTGAAAATTTTGAAGGATCAGTACTTTATGTCCGTAATCGATGATGATGAATTATTAAAAAATGTTTTTTCTTGTTATAAAATTACGTTGCTAGCGGTCAGACATCATATACATTGTTTTAAAGGTTTCAAATTCTAACACAAGATTGTGCAACAAAAAATAAAAACAATAAACGTCGCCGACGTCTTCATCCATGGTTGAGTTTCTCCAACATATTCCTTCCTTCTCAGTGCAATTTAGGGAGGGAGTTGAAACGTCATACCTTCGCTGGTTATGATGGCCTGACTACAGAATTCTTCATACGTTTCAAGAATCTCTTAATTCCTGACTTTGCCGCTGAAGAGACGGATGGTCGTAATAAATTTCCTGATAACATTTGAAGAGGGCTTCATCAAGTTTCTTTAAGCAGAGGTAATAAATGCGTTTAGGGGTGGGGGAAGATGATGGGGCATTGAAAGTACGCTCTACCTCTACATGGCAGTCGGCCTTACCGACTTGGTCGTCAAATAGAAATGCCTTCGTCCAATTGTATTGTAAGAGGGACCCTGCGATTTCTCGGCCATGGATGGATATACTGGAGGATTGTGGCGTAGGGGAGCATTAGGACCTGCTCTCTGCCCGGCCGCCCTTTCCTCAAGAGCAGGATCTGATTTCCACAATTCAGACCTGGAACAGATTCAAGTCAGCGTTCTGAACTACTGTTACTAACACATTATTTAGGGCTGGGCTTTTTTGCTTTTATGAACCATAGGCGGTCTACGGCAGACTGCACTCTTGTCTAGTATATTCTGAACCTTAAAATAACACGTTTCATTGTGGAATTTCAGCCTGCATCAATTTTGTATAGCTTTGTAAAATGTCAGACTTGTGTATGTGATCTGCCTACCGGTTACATCATTCAAAACACTATGACGTCCTATCTGAAGCCTATCCCAGTGGGGTTGCTAATGTTGGGAAATTTTTAATTTATAGGATAAATATTTTTGTAAAAAATATACAAATACAGGTGGGTCAAAATATACAAATTCCGAGAGTACAGAGAGGGAAATTAACTTTAACAAGGATGGAAATCCCCGGTATTTCTGGCGGTAAATCGCGCTCTGGTCGTGTCTATTGTTAAGAGCTCAATAGTAGTAACAACAACTTACATATTCTAATATGTATAGTATCATTTTCTTTAAATTTTATTACAATATGGCACGTAACACTGAATACGTGTTATTTTATAGATTGTCAATTTAATTTAATTACAATTTGTTGGCCGCCATTTACATTAGTTTCGCTATTAAAACTTAGATTCAATTTTGATAAAAGCGAAATTTTAGGCTTGACTGCGCGATGATCAACCGATTTATGAGGATGGCTATTTCTCTCTCTCTTTCTTTTGGCCATGACCAGGGAAATCATTTGTTGCTCTCAATGATGCGTCTCTGCAATTATTGTGACTCAAATATAAAACTTTTTTCACTAAATTATCGTTCTAAGTGTACTCGTAGAAACCCAGATTTTTTTTCACCGTGAAGAAGCGCTTCTGTTATATTTCATGTTCAGTACCAAGCAAAATAAATGACATGAAAATTTTCGGTAAGGATTTTGAACTAAAAATTCTAACTCATCTAATTTGTAAAAGTTTTCTTGTGAAATGAACTTCTTGTGATCGAAGCACTTTCTTTCCTCACCTCGAAAGAAGTTTTATGTTTCATTTGAATTTATCTCCAAACTTTAATTTAATTTAAATGGCTTAAAATCGACTTTAACTTCTAGATTAAATATTAATTTAAAGAGATGAGCGAACGACTTAGAATCCAGCCGACCATTCCTTTCTATTACTATGTATGACTACATTTTTCTAAGGTAGGTGTAATACTAACTAGCCTTTCCTTTATAATACTTTCGTATGAATCACCTTATAATGCGAGAAGGTAGCACGTATCAGCGCTAGATTAACAATTTCTTCGTGTGTGTTTCCAAAAAAATATATCTGCAAATGAAGGCTCCATCAGAAGACTCCCTTGTGTACATCCTGAAAATAACTCAATTGAACACAGTTCGTCTTCCATTAAAAGCTAGAAAAAGCATCTTAAAAGTGACCTAAATTAATCTTCTTCAATTCTCTAAGATTTTGCTTTTTCTATGTGATATCTACCAAGTGCGCTATGCCACGGCTGAAGGAGCTTTCAACGCTGCACGTCTCCTGATTCCTGAGTGCTGATGACATTGTTAAATGAAATCTGTGGCTTTCAGGAACAGATCTGATGTGGTCATGCAGCTCCTGATCAGAGGGCGGAAATGAAGGACAAGTGTTCCCTGTTGTTTGATGTCTCGGCAGTCAAGTCCCCTGCGGTCAGAGTAAGCAGCCAAGTGGTTAATTTTATGTTACGAACTCTACGAGGACTATTCTGTAGCTTCTTAACAGACGTAAACAGAATGCTCTTGGCAATTACTGCCACGGTAGGCGAGGGGGGATAATTTCTTTTCACATCGTAAATTTGAGGTAACGAGAATGACAAATGGACAAAGCAAAGCTAAGGGAGTGATGTAAGAAGTAAACACTGGATTTGGTTAAAATTTGCAGGAGTTTCTGGATACCATGAATTATAAATCACGTACGTAATACGTTCGAAGCATCCCTTGAACTTTATACTTTTATGGTAGGAAATGTGGAGGCCTTCTTCCGAAGGGCTTACACGACTTGATGATACTCATGGGGAAGATAAAATTCAACACACGTCCCAGCAATAAAGGATGAAAACGTTGCAGGCGGAGGAAGCTTTAAGTGATAATGGTTACATTGTTAGTGCAATTCATGATTTATGGGTGATGAAGTGACTTTCGGAAGGACAGCAAGTTAAAGATGTCGTCTAAAAAGGTTTGTTTCCCAAGGGATTATAAATGAAGATCTAATTTTTCTAAGGATTTGTAATTGTGAATTGTGATGAAGAAATATGACCAGACTATTGAATTAAGCCCATATGTTTTCAGAGATGTTATAGTGAGTTGTATTTAGGGGTGAGGATTTTTACACTGTAAAGTTAAATTTCTAGTCGAAATCAGTTAAACAATTATAGCTTTTGCTTTGCTAGCCTAAAGCTGAATCAATTTATTAGCGAAACGTAAGGAAGGAAGCTACCGTCCACATAAGGTAATCACGTATAAAAGCTTTTATTTTCCAAACTAAACTTCACAACCCAGCAGTTAATTGTATCTATTCATTTGCACGTTAAGTGTGGACTTGTCCATTAATTTTGAGAAATTCCCAAACACAAAGTCGTATTGCCTGTCTAGTTGTCCAGATCAAATGTAGGTCTGGCTAAATTAAATGTCGGTTTGTTCCTATATTTAGAGCATCGACTTATCGAAATCAAATGTCGGTCTGTCCAAATTATATCTCGAACGCAGTGTTATGGTCCGAATTTTCGCTTTGTACCTAAAAGGAATGCTATATGTTGTCTTGTCGTGTTCCCAACGTAGTCCGTGGTTCTGCAAAGAGTTTTTATTATTTTTAGATATTGGTAGAGATAAATACTTATCTAAGATTGGGGTCCAGCTCGGGATTTCGCAGACAGCAACATGGTGCTCCTTGATCAGGCACAGCCTTCTATCTTGTCCTTGCCCATTATTATACAACACCGCTGAAATGTGTCGGCAACCTACATACCCCCGTCCCCAGATTGGGTGTCCAATATGAGCAGAATGATGAGTGATGTCAGGAATGTCTTGGGCAGGCAGTTGGACCTTACTTTCAGTTCTGACCCAACTAACATATTGGTTGAACCAAGTTCCACTATCTTGTCAACTGTTGACTCTTATCATCCCCCGCTTCTCATATCTGTTTGTTATGAGTTTGCGAGTATTAGCCGGGTGGATGAATCAAATTTCTTTTATAACTTTAAAAGAGCGGACCTTGTGGACTTATCGCGCAGGCTGGCCGCTATTGATTTTGGGGCCCTGATATGTAACGATGACATTGATGCGGATGTCCATATATTCTATGACAAGATCTTTGAGGTGTTTGCTTCTTGTATACCCTATGAGCGCCTAAGAGTTTCTCCTGCGTCTTCTCCATGGTTTAATGCGGAACTTAGGTCGCTGAGGAACAGAAGGAATAGATTATGGAAGTCCTTTCTCAGAACTGGAGACCCGTCAGACCACGAGATGTTTATTGCGTGTCACAATGATTTCAGGGCTCTCTCCTCCTCTGCCTCTCTCTATGAGGAATATATTGTTAATATCCGGGATAAACTTTATAGTGATCCTCGCAACTTTTACAAATTTGTTAACATGAAGAGAAAAGTAGACAACTATCCTTCAACTATGTCTTTAGATGGGCTTTCTAGTGGTGACACGTATGACATTTGTAACATGTTCGCCACGTTTTTCGAAAGAGCGTTTCGTCCTTCTGACTTCGAGCCGGGCATTGGCAATTTTGGACACATTGACATGCCAGGTATGGCGGATATAACTCCTTTCATTTCCGATGAGATTATTCTTGCTCACATTAACGAGCTATGACTTCACTGCGGGTCCCGACGGGGTGCCCCCAGCGGTGGTTAAATCTTGCTCCGAGGCTCTGATTGCTCCTCTTCGCATTCTTTTTCAGAAGTCTCTCAGTAGCGGGTATTTTCCAAAACTATGGAAGAACTCCTTCATCATACCTGTTCATAAAAAAGGTTTTATAGACCTATCGCAAAATTGTCTTGTATACCGAAGCTGTTTGAATCCATAATTCACTCCCAACTGTCTCCATGCTGTAAGAGTATTCTCTCGACTGCTCAGCATGGATTTGTGTCAGGCAGGTCTACCACCACTAACTTGCTCAAATTTGTCTCTAATACAATTAGAAGCTTTGGAAGTAGTCTACAGACCGAATGTATTTACACAGATTTCAGTAAAGCTTTCGACAAATTATCGCTTTCGGTCATTATGCTCAAGTTACATAAACTAGGGTTCCCGGCTTTACTCTTGGATTGGATTCGATCTTATTTGTCCGATAGATCGTATGAAGTACTTTTCCGGGGCTCTTGCTCGAGGGTGATTGAGGCCACCTCTGGTGTGCCTCAAGGCAGTCACCTTGGCCCTCTTCTCTTCGTCCTTTCTATAGATGATGTTGTGCATCTTTTGAAACGGTCTAGGATACTAATTTACGCTGATGATATGGAGATCTTTACCCACATTAATGATATTAGAGACTGTGCTTCCCTACAGGAAGACTTAAACATTTTTTACTCTTGGTGCGAGCATAATGACTTAGAGCTCAACATAGATAAGTGTGAAGTTATGTCCTTCTTTAGGAAGCACGAATCTATCACTTATGACTACAAATTCGCATCGGACAGTATTTCTCGAGTGCAGTCGGTTATTGATCTTGGTGTGAAGCTGGATTCCAAGCTTAACTTCGTTCCGCATATTAGTTTCGTTGTTTCTAGGGCAAATTCCATGCTGGGTTTCATCCAGCGATGGTCTAGGGAGTTCTCCGATCGAGGAGTCTCCCTAACACTATATACCTCGTTCATTCGACCCCTTCTTGAACACACATCCCAGGTATGGAATCCTTCTTATGCTGTACACATCGGTCGCATTGAGTCTGTCCAGCGCAGGTTCATTAGATTTGTGCTAAGAGACCTCCCATGGAACAATCCCTTGATTCTTCCTTCATATCGTGAGAGACTTAATCTCCTTGGTATGGTTTCCTTGGAGGAGCGACGTAGGATTGCCGATGTGGTTTTTATACACCAGCTCCTGAATTCCCATATTGATTCTCCAATGCTCCTAGCCGGGGTTTCTTTCAGGCCTAATGACCGCAACTTGAGGAGCGTCCCCCTTCTGCATACCAACTTCTCTAGAACTAACTATGGTAAGCATGAGCCTATTAATCGCATGTGTGCAGCTGTTAACCGCGTCGGGGTACACTTGGACGTGGATGTGACCAAGTTTGTGCTGAAGAAACGTCTTTATTTTGTCGTTTAACTTGTGTTTCTGTATAGATATTAGTACCACTGATTATTGTGTGTCCTGCACGCTTGGGTACCTAGTCGGTGGGGATATTCTTGCTTATTTTTATTAATTTACTGTTTATTAATTCGCTTCCCTGTCTTTTTGTTGCTAACCTTTATATGTCTTGCATGCTTGTTGGGGAGCCCAATCTCAACACATTTCTTTGAATTGTGTAAACGCTTACCGCGGAGATGGGTAAATATTTCTTGGCTCCTCGCTGAGAAGTGTGCCTTCTGGGCTAGAAGGGAAACTCAATAATAATAATTTAAAATTTACCTGGAGTAGTCAATTATATGGTTCTTACCCGATCACTGGCCGCTGATTACTCGGAGCAATAAATATTTACTTGGATTCTACTCACCTGATGTTTCAAGTTGAAGAAAAACACAAAAGCTATTTAGGCAGAGTCCTACTCACCCTGGATGTTATCAGATTCGCCGTACCAAAGGATTTCCCTGAAATGAAATGGTTATATAAGCTTCAGTCGGTGAAGCGGACTCTTTATATATTTTGTCAAGTGCCGAGGAAAACGTGTTGCATGAGTGCAAAATAGTCTTAGAAAAAGAAAGTTTGGAAAAAGGAAGTTTGTTTGGTGAAAGTGTTTTGAAGATCCCTAGAAGGCGGTGAATTCCAGAAAAAGAAATAAAGGAAACAGGAAGGAAAAGGAGGCGAAAGTAAAGGAAGCTGTGAGGAGTAAGGAGTTGGAGAAAATGGAGAAGTAAGGCGGCAGGAAAAACTTGGGGGAGGACCGGGTCATCCAAAAGAAGATAAGTATATTTTCTCTTTTAGTTTATATTTTTTCTTAAGAAATTATTAAGTGCAAAAACCTTATTAACTTTGTGATTTCGCTGCCGGCTTGGGAAGGATAGCTTGGGAAGTTATGAAGCAGATATAGAGGCTCAAAATAATGTATTTTGGTTTCTTCGGGATATAAAATGAATAAAATGTCTTATGAGTGTGAAGTTGAGTTGCGTGTCTTGAAGTTTTCTGGAAAAAGGTTCAGTGTCGAGTTCATGTGGTTGTGGTGATTTTGCCGTGCATAAATTCCACGAAAATTTCGTAGTTTCGATGAAACTACGTGGCGCCCATCATAGATACATCTAGCCACCTAACTTAACTCCCTTCTTCAACGCATAGTCGGGGATACGCGCAGGGAAATTTGCGTGTAACACTACCTTTCTAATTTATCATTTTAATCTTCAAACAATATTTCACTTCTTTATTGCGAACATCTATGTATGTTGTAGACAAGATCTAATCTCAAAGTACATTGGATTTTTTCGGGATTTTTGCCAAAAAGTGATTAGACTACCTCAAGTTCATAGCAAGACAATGACAACAAATTGCACATCTCACTTCTGCGAGGAGGTCCCATTTGGTTCAGTATCCTTTTTGATTTAATCTGAGGAATAGCCGAGGAAAGAAAAGAATAACAAGAAGAAAAAATATATTTATTATAAAAAATTGAGAAGTTAAAAAAAATAAAAATAAAGAAAAATAAACATTTCAAACATTGATAACGTAAACGTATTAGGCAAAGTTTCGCGAGTTCTTCATATAAATTATTTTTCACAGAATTAAACAATTTTATTTTATTACTTTTACTGTTAGAAGCTGTAAAAGAAAATATTAATTTGGGTATTCCCCACAATGCAACTACCATATTTTTAGCCTAATTGTCGCTAACTTAGTTTATTCAAGCTGAGATTCAATTAAAAAATAAAAATGCTTAACTAAAATTATTTCCTAATGACACACATTGCTTCAATTTGTTTTGTTTACCTCTGAGTTGGTTAACTCATGCTGGATAAAAAATGCTTGGGTCTGCATTTTACTTGCCTTCACGCATTAATTGCGTGAACTTTTAATTGCTTCTCTATGCAATTTAACCTAGAGCATGAGTTAATGAGATTAGGAAACTGAAATTTTCGTCTGACGTACTTAGCAGGAAATTTGTCCAAGAAAAGTTCCACATGAGTGCAACAAGGATGTTACAGAGCCCCGCACACAATTTGTTTGAATGCAGTGCCTAAGCTCAGGGAACAACCCTATGTTACACACAGCACAGCTTAGCCGCAGGGAAATTTTCAGTGGCTCCGCAAGTACAATCTTCGTCAGTAAAACTACCTTAACCACTGGTACCTAGATAAATAGCCGCGCCCTGTGAAGGATTAGAACCCACGCCCAAAGAGGAGAAAATCTACAGCCCACTCAGCGATCGGCGCGGCGTGTGAAATGAGCATAAAAAACCAACAGCAGCAATTCTGCTCAATCCTAACCGTGTTAACCCCCGATGCAAAAGGAAGGGTGTTATAAGTTTGAAGCCCTTGTCTGTTTGTGGCATTGTAGCTCCAGAAAAGATCAACCAATTTCAATGAGAGTTTTTGTTTGAAAGCTGGTATAGACGAGATTGTTCTTAGCCATGTTTGATGGATATCGGTTCAGCCGCTTCTAGAATATTCACCTCTCATCCCAGTTTGTGTAGAGATTTCAGCCAATATTGCAGCTAGAAACTTTGAGTTGGAGCTCAAATATTCAGTTCCGCGGCGGGGTTTTCTTTTTTTAATTTTTAATTTAATTTATCTTGTAACTTAACCTATTTCTCATCTTATCCTACCCTATAGGGCAACTTGGCCTCAACTTTCCTTCCTGGAGACGAACAGCTATATACGAGTTCAGACAACTGCAGATTTAGCAGTAAGCAGTGCGTCGCTGGATGCAACGCACACCACCACACCACACCACACGCACACCACGTTACATGAGGTACCACTAACACCAACAACAAAGGTGAGTCTCTATTTGATTTGATTTTATCCAGAGATTTTGAAATATTAAATAAAGGGAACGCGTGAATATCTGATGAGGTATCAATGGATCATATGTAAAAAAAAAATGAGTAAAAGCTCAAATTTAATTTTTGCAAAGAAAAGCGAGCTAAACTCGTTCAGTTTATTTTATTTTATTTTTTGCATATGATCCAAAGGGCACTCGGATTTGATTGACGAGCTGCTGACATCACTGAGATCACCTCAAGACAGAGATTACCTCACTGGGCATTACTGAGGAATTTTACCTGGTTTGTCCAGTGAGATAACTCTTGAACAGTGCCAAATTCTCAAGTAACTGGGAGAAATACAGAATAGCTCTTACTGATTATAAAAAATCACTAAAAAAAATCAAAAATATAAGGACATGAGTTATCTACCTGCTACCTCAAGACTTCACAAATCCATATCTAAGGATCACTCAAATGGTATAGACTCACTTCAAAAAGTGGATGGAACCTATACTTAAAGGTACAAGGAAACAATTAAGCTGCTCCTGAATTTATATTTCCTTGGCTCTTTAACCCCAAATTGGAGGCGACACGGTAAATGACTCTGTCGACCATGTCGACTACAAGGACTTAATCCACAACATAGGTCTTACAAGGTCAGATGGTCTATTGGCGCCTTCAAATCGTAGAAATTTTCTAGGGGAGGTGGCATTTTCCCTATGAAAATCCTGTCAAATCTTACCGACTTATCAGTCTCAATTCCCTTCTCTTTAAAGATATAGAGAAAGAGAGATACTTTCACGATCTTCCCACATACAACGTGGTTTTCTTACCAGGTAGGAAAGTCGATGGTAATAGCTATTCATGCGTTGGTGGATCCGCTCGAGCTAGTTAATTGTCTGCGATTTCTCTATGTATGTCGTCGTTTTATAGACAGAGCTTGGGCAGGTGCAATTGCAAAAAGTGCAGCTGATCACTTGCATTAGAATTACCTAGGCAGCCTTGAAAGCGTTCCTGAACTTCATCTGCAAGTGAAAAGAGAAGCTCTATCAAGTTGCAAAAAACAGATCATTTAAAACAGGGGACTTTGCTGGCCATCTTAGAATCCTTAACGAAGTAAAGCTAGGTCCATGGACCACAACATCTGATATACTTACAAGAAAGCTGGACTTCGAACGGTGTTTCGATGAAGTACGAACAATGGCCCTCCAGTAAACCCTCCTTCCCTAAAGGTTCAATGGTGTGGTATATGGATGAGTTTAAGACCGAAAAAGGGATCAGACTTGGAGTACATGGTTTCAGATGTCGTAATTTAATAGCTTTGGGTTTCCTGCCAACTGGAAGCCTGAAGTGGTTGCTTTTGAGGAATACGTCAATATTTGCAATCGCATAGCCATCTGGGGCTCTAATATCTACATACTGAAATCCTACAGCACAGAATCCAAGCTTATTTGGGATTGTCGCCAATCCTTTAAACACGTATTTAAGAAGAACGAAAGAACGGAGCTAATCTGATGTGGATGTCGGGATACGAGGGCCGTAAAGGTAATAAAATTGCAAATGGTTTGGCCAATCGAGGAGCGGAAATGCCCTTTAACGGACCGCAGTGTTTTTCACAAAATGTCACCTCAAACAGGCTTTTACGAACTGGGAGAAACATTTCAAATGAAAAAGTGATCAAATCCCTTTTCCGTAAAAAATGAACTGGGCGCGATTGATCTACTTACACTGCCAACTTCCCATTTGGCCATTTTGTTTTGCTTTTGAAAGTTTAATTGTTATAACAAAAACCGCCAATTCAAATTTTTTGCAAACCTTACCACGTGTTCATTATCCGTCGAATGAAATTGGTCTGGAGTCGATATCATTTCTCGTTCGCGAGATATGCGAGACGAAAAAAAGCTCACGAACGTACGAACGTACGTACAGACATCTCTCTACATTCGAACTCGAGGGACCTCGAAACGTGGAGATATGTCGAAATTTTCAATTCGAAAAATCGGACCCATTACAATAATTTACAAATGGGAAGCTAACTAGAGCTATCGCTCTAGGACTGTTCTCTGGTCATTATCCTTTAAGGTATCACCTTAATCCAATGGGAAAGACCGAGACAGAATTGCGTCGCTTTTGATCAGGAGTATCACAAAGGTCTGAGCATATACTCTAAACTCTACAACTGCGAAGCATTCGTAAGGAGAAAATTATAAAACATCAATCGCAAAAACTCTCTAAGCTTCTTCGAGAGCTTTAAGATGGGATGATTGCAAGCTCTGTGAAATTAGTACCTCCAAATTAGAATTTCACAAAAAAAAAATTTGAGATTTATTTGCTTACGTTTTGCCCAACAATAATTTTGTCCACCCATGTGTGATGAGCCACGGGGTGGGTTATCAAAATATCTCAACAACAACCCCAACCACGTATTTGAACGAATGAAATACGCCATTGAGACTAGACAGACTGAATAAAGCTCTTGGAAATTGTTGCTAGCTGAGATGAACTATGTGGGATCGAATAAAACGTCCGGACGAAATTGGAAAAAAAACAATTTGTTTAATATTGCAAAAACTGTTTCAAAATTGTGGGAAGAGTTTCGAGCAGTAGGTAAAACTTCGTGAATATTGGGCAAAGGTGAGCAAAATACGTAGATAAGAATGGTGCCAGTGATTTTATTAATACTACAAATTGAATGACAATTTATAGCTTGATTCTGGGAAACCTTTCTGTGGGTTGGACAAGAGTAGTTGAGGGTTGAGCAAAACGAGTTGAGGGTTGGAGAAGACAAACCGAGAGTTGCGCGAAGCGTTTCCATGAATATGCGAAATTCGTTAATATTGTCAAAAGAAGATTCGAACTATAGTCGATGGGAGGGTTAAATTGTATGAAAATTGCACGGGACTGGAAGAGGATAAAAACTGTGGGCTAAACTAAGGCAATGAAATACAGTACAATGAGCGGATAATGTCAAAAATTATCCGATGTTTCCTTATATGTTTCCTTATATGTTTCTAGGCAAAACTCTCTGGAAGATTGAGAAACTTCTCGAGGAGTTGAAAAATTAGGTGAGTGATAATTTTTAAGTGGTGGGTAAGACTGGGAAAAATTTGAAAGTAAGGGATGTTATAGAAATTTCTTGATAATCCCGTAGCTCATTACACATGGGCGGGCAAAATTATTTATTGGTTTGGGCAAAACTTAAGTAAATAAATCCTAAAAATTTTTTTGTGAAATTCTAATTTGGGGGTGCTAATTTCACGGAGCTATGATTGCAAGGCTGAACAACCTGTACATCTCTAATTGTAATTTAATCTAATATCATAGAGGTAAATTTCTAAAAATAAGCAGCCGCCGAAAATTCACTAATTACTCTTTACTTTCTTCCCTTTCCCACAATTAGGGTATTACATAATAGTTGGCTTATGCCTATAGATTCTTTTCTCGTTAGACTTTACAAAAGTTTGTTTAATTCTTTCCACGGGGTAGATGTGGCCGTGGGCATGGTCGCTCCATACTTTAGAGTTTACCATTACCTTTTTTATACCTAGATCATAGCAAGGATGCCAACTCGAAGTGAACGGGTTAAATGGGTAAATATCCTATATCTGCGGTATGAAAAGTACGTGTCACTTATTCTTCAGTCGCCTTCAATTCATAAAAATTTCAAGCAAATCGGAGGCGGACACCTGAAGACCTTTCCTTGTTAGTCAGGTGTCAGGTTGAACTGTGCTTTCAATAACATATTCTTTTCTGTAGAAATATTCTGTAAAAGATTCTAAAAGTTCTACGAAAATTCCCATTGGCAGTGCTGTGTGCTGCCTGACGTAGTAAATAGTGTAGTAAACGCTCGTAGTACGTCCCCCATAGTCCACCCGTTTTCATTCATTCATTCATTGCATAAAACGCGTGCGGGAATTGTGGCCTGGCTGGGCCAACGCTCAGACTCTCCCCCTGGTGGCCCCCCACAAAATGTTTGCACAAAAACTTTGGGGCTTGCTATTTGCAGTCAGTTGTTTCGTGGATTTCAAGTGGAGAAGACGGGTGGGTAGCTCTGCTAAGAACGTTTCGAATGGTACGTGTTCTGAGAACAAATTCAACGTAGCCCAAGAGCAATTTCGCGCGAATTTTAAAAAGTGCCATGTAAATCACTGATAGCCGTTGAACACTTAATTAGAATTCCGAAACAACAGGTGATACAGGCTCAGTCGTTTTATTAATGAGATGAATTCTTGGCACGCTAAGTGTACAGGTGTGTATTTTTTAATGGTAGCGCGGTGTTGAGATGTGTTGTTGATGTGCCGAGAGAAAAAGTATACTACATGAAGTGCGCGAAAATTAAGTGAAAGTTTTATGATAGTGCGTGATAGTGGTTAAAAACTGTATTTTAGGTTGATGGGTAGTTGTGGAGGAAAGAGAAAATAGTGAAGGTTACACAAATTTTTGAAAATTTTGCATTATTCAGTGGAGTGGTGTGCTCGAGATCATTTTTGGATAGATCAACATTTTCCATCTGGACGTGTTTACGGTGGTACGGTGAGTACATGTAACCACTTATGTCATAAGTCTGCATTACAGTTTCACTTGCTCCTTGCACAAAAAAACCCCTTCATTTCACTGGAGGAATGCCCTTCTTCTTTATCAAGTTCGTCCAAACGCACTTCATTGCAATTGCAATGCAATCGCTTCGGTACCAAAGTTCAGCAGTTTCATGCTCCCGTCCTCGACTCTGATGCACTTGGCTGCTGACAGTTGGTGCAGCTTTTGGAGGTGCAGCAGGCGGGAGTGAGTTGCGAATAAATTTGTGTTACTATTGCATAATAATTGAAGTGTTGACTGTCTTGCTGGGGAAGGCAGGCACGCACTGCCATCAATTATATCGTTAAAAGTGTGCACTCAGATGTGGTGTCACATCTTTTGTTGGCAGGACTAATCAACTTGACAATTTGTGATTTAAAGTTTCACATTTGAGGCGAGATAATTTCAGGCATTCTACTGGAATGATTAAATATTGTCGTTGTATTTTTGAAATTCGAATGGGACCAGAATATCTCAAGTCTACTTTCAAGCAAATGAAAATGGGTCATTGCACTAGATTGCATACAATAGATAGGACTTAATACCCTCTCTTTCAGATTTGTGTTCTTAGAGAAATTTGGAAGAATTTTGTAATCACCGCAGTTATCTAACTTTTTCAGTCTGCTTCATTTTATCTGTTGAGATGGAATCTTTTCAATTAAAATAGCCTAACTCCGGCATGTGTTATTGCCCAAAATGTTTGGTCTGGAGTTTGGATACTAATCTACATTAGATCGAAACAGACATGTAAAATAATAGAAAAAATGCATGCAAGAATTTCTTTAAAAGGAAAAATAGTCTCTGAAAAAAATTACAAAGCTGCATTCTTCATAAAACAAAGGTGCGACAAGTAAAAGACACGAATCTAGATAAGATAAAAATATGTAAATAAAAGTGAAAAATGCAGAACTAGTTTAGATCTAATAAAAGTGTTGATTTCGTCGTGAAGTTTTGGTTGCCTTTGAAAGAAAATTGTACTTAACAAATGATAAAAATCATATCAGGTGTGAATATTGCATTGGTATTTACTTTTCATATTATATTTCTGTTATAAATCGTAAATTCCTGGGTGTTAGTTCGAAACGAACTGGGTGGGTAGTTGTAAAAGTAAATTCCTTTTTACTGAATTGATGATTGAAAAGCAGTAGAAGAAAAAATCGCAAAAAATAAAAACTTCAGTTGTTTAAGTACCACTGAAAGGTATGAAAATTTGTGGATGGAATGGCTAAGGATGTTGATTTTTAAATCCAATCTATTGTGTTAAGGGAAAAGTTTTAATCGTTTTGTTTTCTTAAAATAGAAATATGTATATTTTATAAGTTTTATATAATTTTTTTTATTAAATTAAATATGTTCCGCTATTAAATTGGTGTAGAATTTCTGTGGTTCTGAGAAAAAAAAAACTAAAATCAGGTTTTCTCTATTAACCCTTAATGTTATACGCGATTTTTTGGTGGCAGTTATTTACATGTGGTGTAGATTTCTACCTCAATTGCGGAAAATGAAGAGGAAGTTTTATTTTTATTATTATTTTGAAGAAGAAGCTTTGTTAACAATAAAAAGACAAACACCAATTCTTCTAAAAGGGATTACTAGGCATATGTACTTTTATTCATGTTACTTACGTCTATAAAGAATTTATTATATCTTAATTTAAATTAAACATAAAATGGTTGTACCTGTTATTGTGATATCTTTTTTATGGTGGAGGGTAACGCTACTACAGTCAGTTATCATCACCATCACGAATGACACAATCTCGAATGTCCAAAAACCCGAATGTGAAAAATGTTTTCCCCTATTTTGTAGAAAGCAGCATTTTGAGGGTTGGGCATGCGATCTCGATTTGAAAAATCTCAACTTATCAAAATCTTAAAATTTAAAGTACCGATTTTTTAATTTCATTTATAAAAGTTAGAAAAATGTAATAAATTGTTCTTTATCACTAATCTCTTTTCCTTCCGTTTTACAAAAGGCAGCATCAAGGGTCAGGACTTCAATTTTTTCACAATTTTTGTTCTTTCCTGAAATTCGAAATTCGTGAAAATTGCTAAATTTTCCTGAATTTTTTCAATTCCAAAAATTTCTGTTTCGAGATTTCTGTGCTTTTTTAAATTTTCGGGATTTTCCTTTACTTTTCAGGGAATTGGGAATTACCACAACCGAATCACAAAATGCCTGATTCAATATCTGAAATGAGAAAATGTCGAATTTCAAAATCCCGAATTACAAAATCTCGAATGTCAAAAACACTGCATGTTAAAAATGTTTTCCCCTTTTTTGTAAAAGTATTTGAGGGTTGGGTACAAGATCTCGATTTAAAAAAACCCAACCTATTAAAATCCTCAGATTTAAGTATCGATTTTTTAATTTTTTTTTTTAAGGCAGAAGAATAATGTAGTAAATTTTTCTTCACCACCCAAACTTTTTTCGTTACTTTTTATAAAAGGCCTCATTTTGTCCCTTGAGGATTTTCATCAGAATTTTTCTACTATTTTGAAATTCGAAATTCGTAGAAATTGTTAGATTTTCTGGGATTTTTTTTAGTTCAAGAATTTATGTTTTGAGATTTCTCTCTTTTCAGGATTTTCCCTTACTTTCTCAGGTCTTTGTATAACAAATACCTTAATAAGTTTGGTCTACCGTTTGTAACGCCTTAAAAGAGTCATCGTAGGCCCATAAAAGTTACTAGATTTCCACTCAGGAACAAAAGTTATGTCAATTTATGCATGCCCGTCTATCCGTCTGACCGTCTGTCAAGACGTTTACGGGGTTTACGGGCGAAGGGAGCAACGTGTAAAGTTGAAATTTAGTATGCAAGTTTGTTATTTTATTTGTGAGGTTGAGTTCTTAGATGAGCATAATCGGCCCATAGGAAAAAGAAAGCTGACATAAAAAGAAAAACCGTTTCTTCCCTCGACGAATTGTTTCAGAGTCCAGTATTGTGGCTCTTTTGGGTGGCTCTATGCCCCATCCACTCTATTGATTCCGGTGGTCACCTTCCGTTTCCTGAAATCCCTGGCTATCCGCGAAGTGGGAAAGGGAGCGGTACCCTATCCAGTTGCAGTTGTATATTTCTAGTGAGTTGACCTCAGTGACCCAACTTTAACATTCCACAGAACAGGAGATAACACCCTCCCGTATCTTTTCCGCTAACACTCGTATGACCTGTCTGAATCCTGATTGCTCTCCATTGCTGTCTACCCATCTCACCACAACCGGACTAACCTCACATCTGATCCAGGTAACCTTCAGTTTTTTATACAGAAGGTAAGTTTTTTTTATAAGAAGGCAACCTCTATGTCCATCAACTCCGAGTCTTAGTAATCCCTCCAAGACTCCCTTTTTCGTCGTCGCAGTGTTCTTTTCAACCCTCTTTTCTTCGACTTATAGTCTTTCCATGCCTGCGTTTCATTGCTCCTCATTGCATAGCTAAAGGCCTTTCTCACCATTTTCTTCAAGTTCTCTAGTTCTCCATTCGACAAAGGAGTGGAGTACTAATCGTCCTCTGAAGTAAGACGGCATACCTCCCGAAATGCGTCGCTCACAACTCAGGTTATTCCCTCCAGCTATGATTCCGCACTTCTAATGGTCTTCGGAGCCAGCCGATTTACCACGTGGGGAACCTATATCTACAGTTTTTTTTCATTGGCATCAGTATCTATCTTAGTCTGATCTTTTAGTGATATGGAAGACCCTACTGATAGCTCATCAGTACCTGTGTTACTGACTCGTCACCTCCGACATAGCTTACCACACACAAGCACCCCAACCACGACAAGGTCCTAGATACGTCGGAAGAGCAGGTTTATTAATTTAATTTGCCATTTTGTTGTTCTAAGCGTTCAAATGGATACTATTAAAATAATTATTCTTTCAGAATTATTGAAATAAATTTAAATAGAGAACCTTCTGAAAATTGTCCTTTATAGTGTCTCAAATATTCTTGCATATATAAATTGAAAGACAAGGTACATTGTAGAATAACCTTACAATTCTTACAAGGAAACATTTTATTCACCTGAAAATGCACTCAGAAATATGTTTCGAACTATTTAAAAGAAAAGAAATTAAAATTCAAGGCAAAAACTTACAAACGGCGAATTGGTTCCATTATTTACTGCTATGTGCGGCAGCTATACAATTGCAGATTCCTTAGAGCTATAGAAGTGCACAGTTAAAATGCTTTCGACAAATATGGGAAGGATAACGCCAGGCACAAATAAGAAAATATGAAGTATCTTCTTGAAATCTATTAAAATAAAGTTAAATTCCACTTAAGATGAGAACTTTAGTAAGCATGGCACACTTTGAGATAATATCACAGGGTTTTATTTTAATAGATGATTCATACTCTGAGGGGTTTTCTGGGAAAGAATATGGTAGACACAATTGGGATTGTCACTTTTCTGAAAGACATTCTCCCTAAGCTTCCAAAGTTTTGATATGGTTGAAGTAGATGTGGTAACGAAAGAAACAAGGGATTTGTAGGATTCGTTTAGGTGGTAAGATGAAAGTGATATTTTCGGATACTTGTGAAAATATTCTGGAGACTGATAGGTTTTTGATGGCAAAAAAGGCTTTCTCTTTCGTTTTTAAAATAGCTCTAAACAATCCTCAAATTCAGAGATTTATTCAAATCTCCTGGGGATATTTCAGAAATACACAAATTCAAGGAAATTTTTTCATATTATTGCAAACATTAAAGTAAAATTAAAACCATGCTTATTCAGCCAAAAACATGAAATACCTTAGAAAAACCGGAGCAAGGAGCATGTGCTCATATACAATGTAAAACTTTTCTATGGAAACTCCAAATTAACATCGATTTTTATCTTTCTTTCTACATTCAGTTTTAAATATTAGCTACAAGATCAAGATCTGTAGACAAAAAAAAAACGATCGGGATCCTATTGGAATTAGTTTTATACGTTAATGGCAGTACCGATAATTATTGTCAGGTTGACAACTGCTAATTGTAAGGCGTTAGTTTATTATGTTGTACGTGATAACTTGCAGTATTCAAACGCGTAAATTTTATTTGTTTTTCATACCTTACACTCTTATATTATACATGTTTGCTCACTTTTAAGACCACTATTTGAGTTTGAAAACAAGTAGTACCAACATCTAAGACTAGAAAAATATACCTATATGTGAGACTAAGTACTAATTTTCAGATTTTTAAAGATCCAGATCCAAGATCTATATAAAGGTCGGGATATTGTGTTGTTATGTAATTACGTTTCTAAGTGAGATCCAAATATTGAGATCTGTATGGATCTTGTGCAGAAAAACACAGCTATTGATAAAAAAGTTGCCTACAGACGTAATTGAATCGGTGCGCGTCCAAGAACACGCCTAGTCCAAATCGAGTTTAGGTAGCCAAAATATTAAGGATGTGTTTTTCCATTCATTGACCGCATAAACAGCACATTATGCATGTTATTTGCTTTAATATGCGCCTTTCTTCGGCGCCGATGAGCAAAAGAACAGTATAATGCCTGGACAGATATTCTTCTTTAGTACATGTGCAATTTATTTATGAATCCCCAGGATATGTGAAAACCTTCGAATCTATAGGTGGTTCAGTTTCGAACATGTTCAAACTGTCAAAACAAAATACAAAGTAAATAATAATAATAAATAAAAAGTAATGAGATATATGAGTGGTGAAAAATTGGAGTTTTATTATCATGTCACAACAGTCACATCGTGGCTCACATCTGCGACCAAAATTGATGCCGAGTAAAATATAAGTGTCTAAATAAATTTTGTTTAAAATTATGCTAAATATATTTTTTGTAATAAGTTTCATTTATTAGTCAACACATTCTGTCAGTAATACATGCTGTTTGCAACATATACGTCCTGAAAAAAAAATACGTGAATATCAGTGATTCAATGAACAGGACATGTCCATATTATTTTTTCCCTAATAGACTAATTACATTTTTTTGCGGAAGGGGGAATGCACTACGCACCTAGGGGGACTAGCCCCCCGTGTGCCGGACTTCCCAACGATTTGGGTCTACCGGCTAAACCTCTCGCCCTCCTCCCTCTCTCTCATGGCCTTATGGCTAAGATCAAAGTGTAGACTAATTACATTAGCTTCCCTTTAAATCTTGTTTATGCAATTTCATTAACGACGAATAATTTTATAATATTGGTGTGTATACCAAAGTCATACATTTAATGGGAAAAAGTTTTTTCCAAATATCTCGAAATGCTATTTCTGGACTAGTACCCTTCTTGGACTCACCGATTCAATTGTAATTAGCACTTCGCAAAGTGTAATGAACTTGTGGTCCCGGAACAATATTTTGAGTGTTTAATAAAGAAAAAAATTTGTAGAGTGTCTTTGGAGGTTGCATCTCAAAAACTATATTTGAAAAAAACATGCGGTGGCTCATAATTTACACGGTCGCGGGTTTGAATCCTATTGTCCTCTGCTAGTCGTCGACTTTATTCCTGTTGATACTTCTAGTTGGTATTAGACTCCATAAAAATTTAAGTGGTTTAGCTTCGGAATGGCATTTGTTAATGTTCCGTTGCAACATTTGTTAAGAATCAGGTGAGCTCCTCATCTGTGGCTCTTACTTTTAGTGGATTGATTATCCTTATTCCGATGTAGTATGCTTTTAATTTTAAAAAACTTTAACTTTGAAAAAAACTTTTTGCACTTCTTTTTAGTCAGAAAATTGCTAGCAACTAAAATTATTTTCGAGTGTTTCCATCCAACGGTAGGGGAATGATCTCTCCAGCATGGTCGCTGAGCCTAGCCCAGGTGTTATGGTCGCAGAGGAAATTCTCTCATCAATAGTCAATGTAGCCATCGTTCCAACTAGTTATTGCAGTATAGCAACACTACTTGTTCAGAGTAAGCAAAGGTAGAACGGACTAAACGGAGAAAGCTTCACGCCAATTAAGTTCTCGTGACGTCGTATTAAAGTACAGTCGAAGAGTTACTGCGCCAAGAAGAAAACGCCACATTTGCGGATTGAGCACTCGTACGTGAGCCGTACGAGTGCTCAATCCGCTGAGGGCGCCAGTACTAGTACCAGGAGGAGCTAAACTCCAAAACTTCGCACAGACAGCAGTAGGAATTTTGCCCACGAAAAGAATTAGAGCTGTGATTTAACGATCGTGGATTCGCTACCTGCACCATATGTTGGGCGGATCCCTCAAATCGCAGGGGGAAAATCTTGGTACGGGTGGTGGGTTGTGTGTGACAAAAGTAATGTGGTTTCCAACCTGTACCTGGATGTGCCCCTCTGTAGCCGGCTTATATGGGGCGCGACCGAGAAGTGACCGTGAACCAAATAGTTCCAGCGACACCGAAGGATTTGCTTTTGGGGTTAAAGTGATCGAATAAAGAGCCGTCTCACCTCTTGGAAAAGGCACGCTGTGCTCCTTTTCCCAAAATATAGCGGAGAATCCAAAAAGATCCAGGGCCCCAAAGCACCGAGAATTGTTATGGAGGACACGAGTAGGCTATTGACTGTAAAGTTTAGTATACCTAGTTTAGTAAAGCAGTTCTGGAAAGTTTTAAGGTACTAGTAAAGCCGAGGCTGCAAGAGCACTCTACTCCTTATTTCGGTTAAAATTTTTTTCGTTCTTTAGTCTTATTTGTGATGGCTCTTCTTTTTGTTGTGGTATCGATAGGGGATGAGAAAGTATCGAAGGGGATGATTAGAACCTTTAAAAGAAGGCAACTGGCGGAAGACTTTGGTGTACGGCAAATTTTAAATAAATATATATTCAATTTCAGGTATCAACAAAAAGCAACAGACACAGATAGGAAACAAAAAAAAGGAAAATCAAACGATATGTTGCAAGCAATTATTTATTTATCGCACCTTAAACTTAACACACTCAGCGTCGCTTCTCTCCCACAATTCGAATAGGATAAATTGTTCTTGTGGTGACCGATTAGGTTTTTAGTAATAAGAAGTCTCCAGTACGTGGTCAATAAATTAGAGCAAACACTCTTTCTTATACTTCCCGTAGATTCTTTCCATTTCATTTATTTAGCTCCGGTGAGACTCAGCCCAAAGGAAAGCATAGGGCAGGATGACCAGAGGGAAAAATTTATTCTATCTGATCCCTAGTTGGGTTGATCTTGAGATTCCTGAGGACAATTCGCATGGGGGTTCTGCTAAGGATTGTCGCCTTCCATTCGGGTGAGGTCCATGGCGGATTCTCTTGGGAGTGAGGGCCCTTTCGGGCGTCCCTCAGCCTTTCATTAGGGCTGAGTATGATGTCTAGAAGACACTTTCGGGCGCTTACGGAATTGCCTGCACTGGCTCAGTCTAAAGCATGAAGCGAGCTTGAGTTTTGGCTCTAGCCCGGGCTATGACCGGCTAGAGGCATGCCAAATGGTATGGCACTCAAATCACGATAAAGTTTTTATCTTCTAGAGGAAGTTGGCAAGGAAGGAACCGGAAAGAGGAACAAGGAAATGATAAAAGACAATTGGAATGAACGAATCCTTAATAACAGTACATTAAAAGGAGCTATTTTGCTCATCTCTATTTTGTTATTTGACGATCTATTAGCAAAAATTGAATACATTATGTATTAGGGTACCAGTTTGCATATATTTCACCTTCAGTAGCATAACTGAAAAACTTAGAAATCCGTCCTAGAATACACGTTTGGCCTTTTTTGAGCTGTATAAAACAGATGATTTTGCTAATAGACTCTTGTATCCCGAAGTCCCTTCGTGTGGAGCAATAGCCAAATTTCAAGAAGCAAACGTGGAAAAGATATTGAACACTGGTCATGCACTGTGGAAGTGGTACATCGTTCACCCAAACAACTCCGATTGCTACAAGTGGTATATCGTTCACCCAAACAACTCTGATTGCTACTATCTTCGCCTGCTTCTCCATATGAAATACATATTAAAAAATGTAAATGGTGTTCTTAATCCGACTTTTCAATCTGTTTGAAAGGGGTTGGCTTGCTGCAGAACGACAAAACCTTGAGACGCTCCGTTGGAAGAAGCCACCCAATGTCAATCACCCTTTAAGATGCGCTATTTATTATTTGTCTAACCTACTTAGTTTTTAGGAGAAACAAAGCGCTAATTTTATATTTCAAAGATCTGGTGAGGAGATAGATTCTAGGTCATGCAGAACAGTCAGCAAATGCTGAAGTGGATAACAGATGCTTGACAGATGATTGATGAAGCGGTGATATCTTTAGGAGCCTAGACCCTGAAATATTATGGCCTACCTTCAGCAAAGTGGTCTGAGGACCTAGAGGATAGAGACTATCTGAGGAAGAATAGTTGCCACACGATACCTTTGGAGAGGATACTATAAAACGACGTTGAGGTAAATGGTGGTGGGAAATGTATTTTACCTAGATGCTTCTGGTGGTACTAGTCAAGTCTTTGATATTAATGTTGTCCTGGTAAACGTTAGGAATAGTCACACGATCGCCTTAGTTATCGTATAGCGTCCTCTTTCTCTCAATCTGACAGATGTATAGACCTTTATGCAATATGTCTAAACAAAGCAACATGGCAGAAGTGTTACGACAAACCACACAAAGACGGTATTGGAGCTCTGAGTAGAGACCTGCAAAGTATTATGGGCAACAAAAAGCTAATGGGAAGAGTTATAGTGTTGTTGACAGGAGATTTTCGTCAAACATTACCATGGTACATAGTTGAAAGTCAAAATTTTGCATCGCAATATTGTAGAGACTACAATTTTGACCAGATGTGCTACAGAGAGTCAGTGTTTATACCATGTGTACCCTTGATACCATCTGACTTCCCTTTTGGGTTTAAGAGGTTGTAGTTTCCCTCAAGGTTTGCCTGTAAATAGTCATCAACAATTTTCAGACAGACGTTAAACTCGGTTGGAGTAAATTTGACATGGTCAGTTGCCTGGTTATCCTGGCGTCGGAAAGAAAAGTTAGAAATGTCCATCGTTTGCAAAGAGGTACTTTGGACGGATTATTAGGATTGCAGAATTATGGTTTTAGTGTTTTACATTTAGGGATATAATTCGAATCTCATGTGGTGAAGTTACGAGCAGCAGCTAGTATGTAAATATATCTTAAAATCCCTGAAATTACTACTCCATGCGAGGTGAAGTTTCTTGAAATACTTCCAAGAAGTTACCTCCTTTCAGCCTACCCTTTCAATGAAATTGTCAACTTTGTTGTGGGACCTAATTCAATTGCAAGCGAAGTCCACACTAAAGAACTGCAGAAACTTTTTGTTTACAGTTTAAGCAATCTGTAGCACGTTGCAATTATTTTCAGAAATTTCCCAAAGTTTTGCATTTTATCATTCACTCTCAGATCTTAAACATCTCCATGCCATGCAGGCATCTGCGTTTGTGTTTTTCTATCACGTAATGAGTTTGTACTATTTTTAGATATTTTCGTTATAGCAACGAACTCACGACATCAGACGCAAGGAGACATTGTTATTATTATTAAAAAACAAAAATGATAAAAGAAAATTTTTGAATGACTGGCAGAATTGCAGAATTGAATGTTACGATGAAAATTCTAAAAGTGCTGTGTTTTTTCCAACTTTTATTGCCGACTATCTAAAGATGGAGTGGCAGTTTTCAATGTATTTTTTTGGATGTCAAGGACGTTTGAATCGGGGCCAGAAATACACAAGTGCACCGGGCGCTACATCTCGAGAGATTTTCTCAATGAAATTTCTGTGAAAATATCTAAATTTCCGCTTGATTTGAATTTTATAGGAAATAAAGTTGTCACTTTAGATGCTGCAGTGTATCTCGCGATGACAACGACTAAATGTTGTTACTGCTATTACTGTGAGGCAGTCAGCTCAGTATTGTAGGCGTGGAAAACCTTTGCTTAGTGGTTAATGGGTGACGGCAACGTACTTGCTATTTGGAGTATTGACTTTGTGCTCACGCGTAATTAATGGTTATTAGTGGATTTTCCAGTCCAAGTTTATTAGCTATTCGTAATTCTGTGTGCCTTAGGAACTAGTCTAGTGAGTGTATCCGAAACAATGACCTTACTCTATTTTGAAATTGCTTTAGAAACATAAATCTTAACATTATAGACGGGCATGCGGAATGCTATTATTATTTATGTATATCATGCTTCTTTAATACAATTTAATCAGCTCATCAAATTAAAACTTCCGATAAGTCAGGTCAATCCATAAATTCGCATGCATTTAATAAGATTTAGAGAGATCTGCTTAGAAGAAATCAGGGTCTTAAAAGTTACTGGCCTGAGTAAAATTCTCTTTATATTTAAAGTGATGGACTTTTATTAAAATGAAAAGCAGCAGCGGTGTATATGATTTACACAATAGAGAGAGCGATGTAGCTGTCAATAAAGCGCTCGTTAAAATAAGAAAGAGTTTCTATTGGATTTATATGAGAGAGGATTTATATGAGAGAGAATGGTGTCGAAAATGCCATAATTGTGCCGCAAATAAAGGATTACGTGTGACCTTTGAGGGGGATATAAAACAGTACAGTGAATGAGCGGTTTTTGAAAAAATTGCGAATGATATTTGGACCATTTAATTGAAATTGGTACATAATAGCCATTATAGACTACTTCAGTAAGCGCCTATTAAAATTAAAATTGAATTAGGAGGCTATAGCTGTTATCGGACATGTTGCGATGAATTGGGCTATTGGCTATTTACGAGCTTTATTCAAATTACTTTTGGAATTCACTTCTTCTTCTGTTTGAGTTGCCAGGTATTCATAAGACAAGAACCACGTTTCCTCACCCGCGTTCTAATGGAATGGTGGAGCCTTTCCACTAAACTCTTAACAAACATCTTTCCAAACTGGAACAAAGGTCGGAATTGGTTATTACCACTGTTCCTTATGACTTACCGAATAGCCGCAAAAGCAATGTTTTCCAATGGCGAAATATGTTTCTGGACCTTAGAATTCCATAGCCGACCCTTGCTTTGCCACGGCGTCAGATTTTTCGTTCCATTCGATCCCAATGTGTCCTCTAACCCAACGAAGTATTACCTCATTTTCTGAGGTACACTCATTAAGCTTCTGTACACATTCCATTGCTATGGATGATTTCACTTCCGTTCGGTCCATACATTTGACCATTGCTTAAATGTCCAGTGCAACGAAGATTTTACTTCCTCGCACCTGACCCACCTTTCAGTAGTTCAACGCACGAACCAGAACTAGCATTGTTGTCGGTAAACCGAGGTGAATCTCCCCAGGCTAACATAGCAGGACAGATTTAGGTCTTCAGAAAATATCCTTGCACCTTCTCTGCCGTCAATCCGTGAATACAAAAATATCTTCCGGTGCCGGTAGTGATCGCTAATATGAGTCTTGTGAAATCTTTCGGTTACCTCGACACTTTCGATCCTATCCTTGGACATCGTTAGTTCCCTGATCTCTTTTTCGTTATCCTGAATTCTCCTATTCAGCCTCTGTGAAGTACCATGTATTGTCCCTCTGTGTCCTAAGAATCGCCTCCACTGCTATCTTCTTCACAAAGAGATTTAGTGATGGCAGCCCCACAAGAGTTTCTATCTTAGTCGTGATTACGGTGCGAAAATCGCCAGTAATCCTTATGCCCGCCATCCTTTATACCCTATTCAGTTGCCTCTAACCGGTAACCTGACATGCTCTTGGCCACCAGACCATCGTCTCGAATAACAGAATAGGTCTAAACACCACTGTATAAATTCAGTGTGCTGATCTCGGCTAGATATCCATCTTAATCCACATTCTAGAAAGTTGATCCGAGATCCTTAGTCCTCTTAGTAAAAACTTTCGTTTCTGTCTTGCTCGCGTTGGTAATGGGCCCCTGTTTCTCATATCACCCTCCACCACTCGGAGTGCATTCCTCATGATGTCAGCGGTAGTTGAATAAACTTATCCCTCGCCACCAACGCCACGTCATCACGTGAATTCCCGTCTCTTCAAATGTAGAGAGTAAGATGTCAATTGTACCATTTTACATGTCTGAATCCTGATTGTATTGTTCCTCAACATGTTGTCCACCCATTTTATTACCACGCAGCTACCTCACGTCTTAGTAGGGCAACTTTCAGTTTTTCGTACTCAGTTTTGTTGAAGGCACCTTCAATGTCCATAAAAGTGCCCAAAGCAATGCCCACTATATTCAGTACCTCCTGTACCACTTCCACCAACTGGTGAAGCGCAGATTCCGTCAATTCTCCAGGCTGATACGCATGCTGTTTTACGTTCCAGCATCGTACATTCCAAAACAGGTGGTAAACATTTATCGAAGCCACGGTGCAGTGGTCTCTTTGCCTTACTGTAGCAAGGTAGGGTGTTAAGATTTAAGTTAAAATTTCATATTTAAGATTTAAGATACGAATCCAAATCTAATAAATTTCATGTCCATAATTCAAGATCATTTACCTTAGCTTTTTTCTAACTAAGAAAAAATATAAACAAGTCATATTTAATTACAAAATGATGCAACCTAGCAATTGTTTTTTGATGAAAAATTTTCGTTGACCTTGAATATTTGGCGTTGTGTTTGCCAATTTAGATAAATATGAAGGAAAAAGCAAGAAAATTTCATAATTTTCCTATCTATTAATAAATATAACGACACAAGTTCTACCTACATAGATAATGATAGACAAAGAGGGATAAGACATTTCAGCTAAAGGTTTTAAAGAAATTCATTATGTCTGCTTTATTCATTTCTTATCATCAATAACAAAGTAGGTAGCAAAAAGATCACAATTCGGGGGGAAATCTACGTCGTGCAACGAGGGGAAGATGTTTTCATAACAAAAATTGGGACAATTTCTTAAAATTCTCTTACAATCAACTTGGTTTAACAAGATAAAATTGAGATCAATTTGAATTTGAAAATTTATACCTAGTGGAAAGTGTAGAGATGCATTTTTGCGCATTAACTCTTTAGTTTAATTGGAATGTATACATTTCCACATGAAGATATCAATACATCATCAATTTAATAACCTCCGTTTTGTAAATGTTTAGCGTCTCTTTTTGGGAAAGAGCATTAGTTAGTTAGTTGGATACTGAAACCTCTAAGCCTTTTAAACAAAATGAAATGAAATGTATACCTCATTGAGAATTAGTAAACCTGTTTACCGGCTGGTAAATAAACACGCTTTCAACATTTTTTGCAAACTCCCTTCTCCACAGTTGAAGAATTCCTTAATAAAGAGGAATAATAGTGATGGGCAACGAATAAAGTCGGGTGGGACCCAGGAATTGAACCTGATTTCCCTGGCGGAGAATTCTCCGGCAATGACTAAATTTGCCTTCCGATATGATTCGCACGAGAAATTAGAAACAAGAACATATAAGCTGCGATTCTGACCAAGCAAATCATCCGGAATAGACCTCACCCTTCCCATAAGTCCGATCCAAATAATAATCCAGTAGACTAGAAGTGTCCGGCCACATAGTCATTCTTCCTACCGTAAACGACCAGTAAGCTAAAAGCAGCCAACCTCTTCGGACCGAGTAAGCGCGTTGAGCGGAAAACTCTAAGGGTTTAGCTTCCTAGAGATAAGTAGTAAGGGCAGCATAGCTGCTTGGACTGATTACGCGCGTTGAGCGGAAAAGTCTCAGGGCTTAGTTACCTAGTTGTACTCAGTACGCGCAAGCAGGAACGGTCCTAGGTTTAGTCAGCTAGGTGTAAGAACACTAATACTAGTCTAGTTAGCATGTAGGATTTCCTGAACAGTTAGCCTGTAACTAAGGTTAATAAATAATGGATTTTGAGAGTTTACTCCGAATTTGAACATGACCACACCTATAGCTCCTATAGTCGCTCTCTATAGCTCCGTCAGTCGCTGGCCATTCTCCATTGAGTCTACCCAGGTATCGCTGTTGTGACGTTTCCCATCACCGTACCGACCAGAAAATCGCATTGCGTTGGCGCCCGTGTTACCGAGCTACCAGATACCGACTTATATACCGACCGCACCGGAAAACAACGTCACAAAGTGTCTCAGAGATTAAACTGTGCGAAAACTAGCAGACATTTACTGCAACTGTCTAAATTATAATTTGAATTGAATGGATCACAAAACAATAGGTAGTATTTGTTAAGCAAAACAGATGATAATTTTCAAGATGAATCTAATATGCACGTGTTTGGCAACAATAATTATTTATTCATAGGCTTTTATTCTTTCATTCTGCGTCGTTACTTTTGATACAAAAAGCTCAGAAAAATAATTCACTCCTCAGTGAGTTGGGAGAGCTTTAAAATGCTTTGCGGCCTTTTTGTTATGTTGTTACTTTTTCTTTCTCTAGTGTTTTCATCTCCTATAGTTGAAGGAGACGCTGTATCTTTGTCCGGTAGTGAAGTAAGTTTCCCTTACATTGTTCACATAACATCAGAATTTGATGATTTTTATGGCTCGTGCGCGGGGATTATTCTGGAACAGGATGTTGTACTTACTGCTGCTCACTGCATTCGAAGATCTGCCAGAGTCCTTTTAGGTGTTTCGATAAAAGCTGGATCTTATGATATTGATGTAAAGGATAATGACTTAGTCCAAGAAACATCAGTTAAAGGATTCAAGATTCACACAGATTATGTGGAAGGAAAACGACGGCTGTTTTTACGTGATAAAGTCCTTTCTAATGATATCGCTCTACTTTGGCTGAAGGATAATCTAAATTTTACCGCACAAGTGCAAAAAGCTGAACTTCCAAAAGGGCCAGTAAATATCACCAACCAAATAGGTACGATAGCTGGTTGGGGGATCACGGAGTGTGGATGGTTTTCATCAGTGTTGAAGAAAACTACATTGAGAGGAATTTCGAATTTGGAGTGCAAAAAGGAGTACTACAAGGGTCTTTTAATCACAGAGAAAGTTTTCTGTGCGATTGCAGATAATCGGCGATCCACGGCTGCTCCGGGTGATTCTGGTGGGCCGTTTATTTATGAAGGAGTAGTAATTGGATTGCTTTCTTTTGGGAATGACTTGAAAGTGGAGAGGAAGGAAGAGGAATCTTTTGATATGTGTAATCCAGAATATCCACTAGTTTACACTAATATCTACAAGTATCGAACGTGGATTCAAGAAAGCTTAAGAAAAGGTCCTCCAACAAAAACGTGTCGTAAGTGTGGGAAGTATTGTATTTTAAATTAATAAATATATTAGAGAAGCTGTAAATGTTGCATTTCCTAGAGGTGTTGTTTTAATAAACAATTAACTTCCATTGTTAATATGTTAAGTCATTGCCTAACCATCCGTAAAGATTCCTACACATCCCTTAACTGCACTTTGACGATATTTCTGATTTAAAAATATGGTATCATCTTTTGTGTGGTGTTGTCAAGTATGTCGAGTAAAGATCCTAAGTTGTTTGGATGATGGATTTACAACCTCTTATTAAGCGCTTCCTTGATTCCTAATTTTCGAAACATAAGCCCAAAAGTTGCCTCTGTGATGGATTACCTAAGTCTTGATGAATTCTAGTATGACCCAAAGTGGAACATCCTCTTAATTTTAGAATCTCTCCTACTTACTCAGGCTGAAAAGAAGATCCGGGAATCTGTCATCCACCCTACGTAGGAAGAGTTCAGTATTCCTACATGTCGTAAAAATCTCCTACAAAAAGATGATTATTCACGTCGTTTGCCTGCCATTACTGTGCGCTCAACTAAAATTTGCAAAAATATAGTAGAGTGAGATGTTATATTCTCAGAATTTCCTTTCTTCTGATTGTCAGACAAGATTACGATGTCCCTACCTGCCTCCATTTGTTCGAGTAGAATTGCCGTCTACATGGTAATAGCAAAGACTTCTACCTGTAAAATAATGGTATAAATTCGCAGTGGTATAGGTACATCACGGCACAAGCTTCGCATTGGTAGCTGAGTTGCCTGTCTAAATATGCATGGGAGACGAACTCTACATACGAAAAAGCTTTTATGTCATTTTTTTCGAGACTGACAGAGAGAGACGTCGCCCAAAGTTTGGTGTGTCTCGTCCACGTCCTACCTCCTTGTTTTATAGTTTCAGATTCGAAGTTTGTAGAAAGCCTGATTTTCTTTACCCTTTGTGTATAGATCTAGCAGTGATAGATTCAAAAGAACCTTCAAATCCGCAGTGGGCCTGAAATCTATGAATCTCGTTATCCGACTTTGTAGGAGATGAAATAAGAGCTTTTCTTTGCGATTTCATATAGTGACGCAGCTACCGCTCGATAGCTCAGTGAACTCGAGGTTTTCTGATCGGAGCGGGGGTGGAAAGCTTTACAATACCAACTACCTAGGTAGCAACAGTGGGAAATAGCTACCGACTTACGGAGAGCTAATGGGATAGACGGAATCCAGTGCCGTAGTATAACTACAATTTTCCTTTATTAGTCTTACTGAGAGCCGTCATACTCAGTCCGAGCTGCGCTCTACTCTTATCATACTTACGGCTGAGACGACTATTGCCTTGACTCCTTGACTCCAGCAGCGAACTGCCCTTAGATTGCTTATAAGTAGACTATTCCGTTCAACACTCGTACTGGATCCGATCAGTGAATTGCCTTTAGCTGGCTATTCTCTTAGATCGTTGCGTTTAACACGGAACCTAAGCAACGAACTGGCCTTAACTAACTGTAACTAAATTGGAATGATCCAACAATAAGGATTTAAATTGTTTGTGGGGGGTTTACGTGATTTTGTGAGTCTTTGCTCACATTTTTCTTCCAGTCTATTGTTGAGAGAAATTTGCTAATAAAAACGACCGAGAACCTTTTTGATGAACTTGAATTTATTTCTCTTAACCTTTAATAAAAACCAGTGAAGTTACGAGGTAGAGAAACCGAAAGCGGCAACGAGTAGAACAGAAGTCATTTCCTCGAGAATATTGTAAAGGCTTGTCGCATCACAAATGTAATGCCATCTCATTGTGACATTGTGAAAAGCTCTAGAGGAACGCGTTGAGCCGTCAGCGAAATTACCGAAAAGCGGGAAAATACAACACTATTTTGTTTAACATGTTACAAGAAGAGACCGAGATGCCTTTAAATTTTCGCCTTTTCCCTAATGCAGATATAAAATTGTAAACTCCCAGATTTATACTATTCTTGGTGGGGTGATTTTACCGTGGGAGATTCGATTCTAATGCATCGGATTATTCCTGAGAGGTTGGGGGAACCCTTTCTTCATCCTTAGTAATCTTATTACTTCATCCTTATTACTTGTGATGGGTCCTACATCAAAATTGAGGGATTGTGCTGCTTGTTGCGCCCATCTGGCTGCTGTATAGTGCTTGTATTTGGTTTTACCTCGATTATTACAGGAACGCGCGGACTAATTATACTTTTCATTTTTACTTATGTTTGCCCTCTAGTTTAAGGCGGTATGGAGTCCTCGAGAGTCCACTGATGGTACCTCTTAGGTACGATGGGAGGTGAGGTATGATATCTGTCGCAAACGGAACACCTATAGTTGATTCACTTCGGAAGCGTTAGAAGAAACCAGGGTAAACATTCACATTTTCTTTAGTTCCTATGTAGGATCAGGGGCTGTGCAGTATTTTTTAAATCTTGCTCTGGGCGCCATCTAGATCCTGCCGACAATTTTGCTACAATAATCAAAACAATCGTTATCGTAATTCTGAAAACTTATTCTGTTGTTAATTGAACAAAATTGCTTGGAAACACTATTCTAAATCTTTGGTTTCGCGAATATAAACCAACCTCTAAAATAAAAAGATGCAACTCTGCCACTCTGCGATCAACATCAAAATTTGTTGATGATCTACTCTTGATATAACCAGACCCATCGCTTGACAGAGCCGGGACGCCATCTCACATGGTTCGAATTTGCTGACGATGTGTTTTCAGGCATTTCTCATGTCGTTCACAGCAGTGAACAACCAGCAGGTTGTTGAACGTATCGTTTTATAATTCGAAAATTTGGTAATATACGTTTTTTGCAATTCTCTACAGTGAAACCTGACCCTTCAGAATGCGACATCGTTTTTAACTCTTCATGGAGTCCTTTCGATCTTGATAGGATATTTAAGTGTTATAGAAAAATATTGCGCTTAAGATTTAAACAGCATTTTAAGAAACTCAAATTCACTAATATTCACTACAGTGAGTTATTCTACGTATTCATAGTTCATATGTACACAGCTGAAAACATATTTTCTTCTGTTCTTCCCTTGCTACGACGGCTACACGTGTGTTTTATGAACATGATTTTGGAGTTAATTTGCATCATCTAACTGGAGTTTCTTATATAAAAGACTTTTAGATACTCAGTTCATTTCAAATAATCCTAAAATGTTACTGAGTACGGTCTTAACTTTTACCTCCTTCTTCTCAGTTGGCTATTCACAACCAGTGACTAAAGGAAAGGACGTGGCGGAAGTAGTGTGGTCTGAAGAAGGTTACACCGTTAAGAATGCTGAAGCATATCCTTACGTCGTGCATCTCGCTAAGAATGCGATTAATACTAAAGAGAATCAACCAATCACCAGCATTTTCTCTGGAGTAATCTTGCGACCGGATGTGGTACTTACTGTTGCCCACTGTCTTGAAAAGCCTAATGTTAAACTTGTAAGTATTCTGGGAATAGCAGGATCAAAGATTTTAGATTTTCCTGAATATGAGCCGCAAAGAATTTACGTAAAAGGCTATAAAATACATAAGGAATATGCAGCGAGGAAAAAGCATTTATTTACTAAAGACGAGTATCAGTCTAATGATATCGCAATGCTGTGGTTGTCAGAAGATCTTCAGTACACCTCTCGTATCCAGCCTGCAAAACTTCCGGAAACTAAAGTCGAGATGGTGGATAAATTTGGTACTTCAGTTGGTTGGGGTCGAACTGAGTGTGGATTCTTCTCACCAACTTTGAAAGAAACCACATTGAAAGGAATTTCGAATTCTGCTTGCCAAAGTCAATTTACTAGATTTAAACTCAGCACGGGCGTTTTTTGTGTTGCTTCAATTGATAAGGAATCCAGCGTTTCACTTGGAGATTCAGGTGGTCCTTTTATCTATAATGATACTGTTCTTGGGCTTGTTTCATTTGGCAAGAGTATGACCATAAAGCGTGGAGATGGATTGTCTGTAATTGGATGTAATCCTAAGCGTCCAGTTGCGTATACAAATCTATACACCCATCGTGACTGGATAAAGAGGAGTCTCAGGAAAGGTCCTCCTACCGAAAAATGTACTAGTTCTGAGAGATACTGCTTGCTGTAGTCGATAATATTGCAGAAGATATATTTGTAAAATAAAAGTAGAAGTGTTGTGAAAATTCCAAATTGTTTTCTAGTTCTTCAATCTGACAGGGCTTGAAGTTTGTTTTTTTTGTATCGCGCAGTGTCTCATGAGATCCTTTATCTTCAGTAATGGGACATATTTTTTGTTCCCAAGGAAGTAGGTACTGTGTGTTTTGTGGTATTTAAGTGAAATTCAAAAATCTTTGGAAATTTATTCATTTTAATTATCGCCGCCTATGGAATTATCGAACATCGAAAACAGAACGCATCAAAAAATATATAAGTCAGAATTTTCGGGTTTACATTTTGGGGACTTCATTTCTTTAAGGTGTTGCCTAAGCTCAGGGGACAACCATATAATGCAAATAGCACAACTTACGCCTAGGAAAATTTTGTGAAAAAGGAGACTAGGAAATTTTAACCTGACAAATGTTGTCGTCTGCAGATGTGCACCTCAGCCCGCTCGACCACCGCGACATGGAAACATCTCAGGAATTATGAACTGCAGCTAAATGTAAGCGACGCTTGAAATTATGTCAATATTGGAGTAATCTATATTTTCATTTAAGTGTTCCCAAGTAAAAATACGATTGTTATAACAATAGTAATCTTTTCTAAATTTTCCTGCACAATAAACTTTCATCAAGTGTATTGGCCAACTATGGATGCAACATGTTCCTTTTAGAATTTTAAAAATTGCTTCTTACTTGCTACATTTGTCTATTTAAGATTTCCCAATCTCCACCACCCCCAAAATTTTTTTCCGCCTAAGCTATGCTGTGTGCATGATAGGGTTGTCCCCTGAGCTTAGGCAATACTTGAAAAAAAAATTAGTACTTCTGGACAAATAGCAATTATGTGAAATGCCTAAACAAGAATTCCAAAATTGTTTCCAACAATACAACAATATTTTGTTTGCTTGGCAAATACATTCGCATTCAGTTCGAAATAAACAGTGGTGGCCGAGGGAAAATTTAATCAACGGCCAATCGAGAACAGATTGGAAAGATTTGGTTGCACGGATCTTCCGCCAGAAATGCTCATGAATGTTCTCATCAAAGATGAAAGTTTTTGTGTTGTCATGTACACTGTATCCTGGAGGGGGGCAGGGCGGATGTTTTCGGGACTGAAGTTTTCAATTTAAGCGGATAGTCGGGTAGCTATGAAATTTCTTATGAGAGTTGGCATGGAAGAGGACAGCTGTCAATTGTTTCCCTGCAACTACGGGGATGACCTCTCTATACATACTTAAAAGGCGTACTGCGGACTGGGCAAATAACCAATGTCGTCAATAATTGTGGGACGTGATATAAATCGAGAGAACAAGCAGGAAATAATAGGGCAACCGAATGCCAGCTCCGCCTGAAAACTACTACAACTAAACAAGCAACCATTAGGAATGCTCATATCCATTCCCACGGAGTACATTTCCTTGAAAGCACATCAATAAAAATGGGCTGCTCTACTGATGCCTTTTGTAGTCGATGCGGAGAACTGACGGAAACTCGGAACTCTCGGAAAGGAGACATAGATACCTGGGGAACCACTTCGTTAATGAATTGCATGTAGCGGTCGAAAGGGGTGTTGGCCTGGGCTTAATCAAATTACTGTGTGGCTGGACCGTTGACAACATCTGCTTCCACTTCTGGATTTTGTGTCCTTCTTTTTGGTGGGACGAAAAATAGGCCTAAAAAAGGTCTGCTTTTAGAGGACTGTTTTTAACGATCCAAGCAATTTAGTACTCTATCAAAAGATCTGTCGTTAATCGTGCTTTCAGTCTCGGTTCGGTAATTAAAAAATTTAAACAAAGTTGTTAATCTACTTAATATATGGACCAAATTGTTAGACTTCTGATTGTGAGACCAGCACTCATGATGAGATCAATGGATCTCAGTAATCGAAATACTCTAAATTTTTTGCAATTTTATTGTATTTTTGAATACCTTTTTCATTTCTGCTTGTCTACGATTTCGTTGAAATTACGTTTCTAGAAGCCGGTGTTAAAAAGTTATTACAAAACCTTTTTATTGTCAATATTTAAAAAACATCGATTTGTTGCCTTTCATAATCGATTCTTTTCCGTACACTTGGTGGACGTTATGTGTGCTCTGATAGAACTCTACACATGCAACATATTGCACACAAATGAAGAGTACAAAAATGATCTATTGAATAAGACAACTGAAAAACGTCTGCGTGTTGGTTTTAGCAAAGTGGTAAATTCACACAAATAACTAGAGTCAATACAGTAAACAGCACAATTTTCATTAGGTGAGATTCTTACCTTTGTTTGCTGTCGCGACGTTGCTATTTACATAGTGTGTTCCTTGTTGCTGAACGAATTCTATGTTTTGAAAAAAGTGTGGCGGCAGAATTTTTATTGTTGATATCCAAAATTTTCGCAAAAATTTCGGCAATTCTTGTGCTACTTTTATTGTATGGTTACGATATATTTTTTATTACAATAAAATCCATTAAATTTATATTTTACCTGCCCATACTATTACTATTACTCTAAATAGTCTTCGAGACCTAGTAATGTCCTTAGCTCCGTGTGTTAATGAAGTGTCGAGAATTTAACTCCAGGTATCATCATTATCATCAGCTATGGTCTATGATCTCTCCAAATCTTGCAGTTTTTAGCATATCCTCGTCAGTTGACCATATGCAATGCACGCAGGTTTCTTTCTATATCGTCAAACTGAAGAATATCGGGTTTTCCATGTTTTCAGTTACCCTCATATTGTATATAGACAGATATATTCGTTTCAACGTAGATACATATCATGCAAGGCGGGATAGACTAGAATCCCAAAGCTTATAGACATTGGCTTCTACCGTGAACAGATCGGTGTTGGCTTAATAGAATTTGTAGAGGAAACAATAGAAATCTAAGGGGATCTTGATTTTATCTCAACTCGGTTTCAAAATATAATTACAGCTCCTCAATGATGTACGTTAATGGAGCAGGGAACTGAAAAAGCTAAGGGCCAAAGCTGGAAGGCTCCCTGAATGCCCCCAAGCAACTAACACAACACAACGAGGGTATGGATATGGAAGCTTTGAGGGAAACGAAACTCCAGACCGGCCTGCAAAGGACGGCGCAAAACTACTCTTCATTGGACCCGAACGTTTCTGCCGTTGTTTAAAGAGCCATAAACAGAAAAGTCTCAATATCTGCGAAGCAAGTATTAGGGAAAAATGGTGGAATAATAAAGGGCATTCTCAGTCGTTGTGCAGCCATTGTAGTGCGGTTCGGCAAATAACTGAACCGGATTGCGCTGGAAAGCACTGCACCGCAGATGTGTGAACGCTGTCGTGTAAAATTTATGAAACGATTACAGTAGTGACTGATTCTGATCTGACGGACCTGTGACGTTACGGAAATGTGTCAACCGACCTTAATTCAGGTGTAGATCAGGCGAAGAGGTTTATTATCATTCGCAACAGATGACAAGTTCACTGTTTTCAGTCAACAATTTTGAGCTGAAGACCATCAGTGACTTCCTCACTGGACATTGTCCATTAAAGCAGCATTTGAAGAAAATGGGGTGATCAATGCCGGTTCTGCATGGAAGAGATTAAAACGAGCTAATTAATAGACACATTAACAGAGTCGGTTACAAAAGATCTTTTGAGGTGGAAATGGCACAAGGGCCTATTGGTCAGACGGCTTCAAATGCAAAAAAAGAAAATTGATCTTTTATAATCGATTATTTGAAAAATCGATATTTTCTTTAATCATCGAAATGCCACTACAAGTAAAAAGTTCTTATTAAACAGAAACAAGCAAAACGTCAGTAATAACCATTCACTTTTCGTTTCTTCTTTAAAAGAGGGGTGAAATTCGCCTTAGTTCCACAAGTTCTAAAATGTTCAGCTACTTCGGTTTACTTTTCATAAGTCTGGCTAGTCTCAGTGCTCAAGAACCTATAAGGCATGGTGAACAGGTTCTAGATGTTGAGGAATATCCTTATGTAGTTCATATCAAAACGAAGGAAATAACTAAGGCTGGTGAGGAAATAGTTAGTACCTGCACTGGAGTTATCCTCAACAGAGAAATGGTTCTTTCTGCCGCCCACTGTTTCCAGCACGATGGCAATAAATTAGAAAGCATTCAAGTGAAAGCTGGAATTATTGATTTAGATACTGAAGTGAACGAAATACAGGTGAAAGGTATTAGAATACATGAGAACTATGCTAAAATGAAAAGAAAAGTGCCTTTTGGTGTACAATATCAACCTGATGATGTTGTCGTGCTATGGTTGTCGGAAAGTCTTGAGTTTTCGACACGTGTCGCAATAGCATCTCTTGCGGAAAGAAAGGAAAACGTGGATGGTAGCACAGTAACTGCAGTTGGTTGGGGTCGTAATGAACATGGATATATTTCACGAACTTTGAAAAAAGCTAAATTGCGTGGGACTTTAAGATGTCAGTGTAAAATGGCTTACTATGATTATCATCTTTCAGGAAGTGTGTTTTGCGCTCAATCTACTGATAAAGAATCGACTATTTCGCCAGGAGATTCAGGTGGACCTTTGATATTTCAGGATCTTGTTATTGGACTTTTATCGTTTGGCAGGACAATACAAAAAAAGCGTTATGATGGGAGAGTAGTAGAGATTGGTCATCCTTGGGAACCTGCAGTGTATACAAAAGTCTACAAATATCGAAAGTGGATTGAGAAAAGTATCGAGCAAGGGCTTCCAACAGTAAAATGTACAGGTTACGAAAAATATTGCCTATTGTTATAGTTTGTAATTTTTGGTGGAATATGTCTTCTTTTTTTTTTAAACAAAAAACTGGGGTACTGTTACTAAAAATAAAAATATGACAAAATTTTCCAATATTGTGTATAAAAATCACAAACCACTAATGTGCTTGCAGTTTTACACCTGTATATAATTCGTCGTGGTGGCAGATAAATTAATAAAGTTCTTTTAACAAAAATGAGCACTTTTTGTGTCGCTATAATACCTCTTATTTATTTATTTATAGACTTTTCTGTTAAAATCTCCTTTTTGCAATTTCCAATGAGTTGAAAATTGGGTTATTTTGTAAAATTTTTTAACAATTGTAGAAAAAAGATTTTGACTTTCGTGTATTTTTTTTAAAAGAATAGGTTTAAAATGGAATCTATTATTTAATTTATTATATTCAGAAGACATTTTCTCCTCATCACGGAAATATCTCGAAACTAATCACCTAATTCACGATTGTCAATATGGTTTTCGTGTTGTGCGCTGGGTTGGTTACTTGATGACATTTCGTACCGAACGCTGACATCAATGCCCCAATAATTTCAGCAAATCGGAAGTGGTTGCATTTGGTATCTCGAAGGCCTTTGACACCACCTGAAATTCTGCTTTTTTAGCCAGACTTCTAGCATTTGGTTTGGGCCGATCTCTTCCCACTTGGATTGAAAATTTTCTCTCTGACCGTTCCATCTGTGTTACTTTAGATGGTATTACCTCCAGCCCTTAAAGTATCGCTGTTGGTGCACCACAAGGTTCTGTATTGTCTCCCACCATTCCATTCCCATTCACAGCTTTGCTGACAAAATAACCCTTGATTTCTCGTATTCATTTGAATCAATCGTCGATTTTTGTAGTAATGCCATTGATAATAACCGAATACGTGTGATTGGAGCGCTTAACAACGACATTGTAAGAATCCTGGCCTCCTTTGGGTATTGGATGCATTAAAATCGACATGATTCGCTCTGTCCCACCATTCCTGTTCGTAAACGGGGTGAGCACTTCAAACTCTCCTAATTTGAACATTTTGGGGGTGTATTCAATAATCTTATTTGGAAGGATCACATCTTTGCTATTGCAAAGAACGCGATGGAATGTCTAGGTAATACTTCACCCCATTTTGATCTGGCGGTCATTTATAAGACTCATTTCAGATCCAAACTTGAATTTAATTCGCATATTTGGGCAGGCACAGTATATACTGTATTGTCCGCGTTGTATAAAATCCGACAGATGGCTTTCGAGCTTATTAGCGACAAGGCGATTATCTCTAAAATCGATTCTCTGTTTATCTATTAAAATTATCTACTAAAATTCAATCTGAAGTCGACTTGATTCTGGACAACCAAAAAATTCCAATAGTTAAAGAAATGGAATACCTGGGTAGGCAGAAAATAAATTTTAAATCACATATGGATAAAATCTCATCGAAAATAGATAGAAAATTGCTTTTATGTGGAAGATTCGGAAGGGAATATCTAAATCTACTGTCAAGAAGCTATACAATGCAATAGTTATGTTGTCTATTGTATGTAATCGCAGTTTAACTTTGACCATGAGGATGGTTTTAAAGAGTAGCACTTTATATGTTGAGTACACTGCGATGCATAACATCGATACATTGTAAAGTTTTCTGAAAAAGTAATAAAAACTAATAAAAATAAATACATAATAATATATTCTTAATCGCATGGCTACAAAATTAGACTAGGATGCGGCCGCAAGAATGGTGCCTTTAAAGGGAGTGGAGAGGGCTAAATGCAGCTTCAAAACCTTCAAATCTCCAGAAAAGGATGGCATATTTCCTGTCTTATTACAGTGGGGGTAAAGAGACTATTACAGCTTCGCTGAATATTTATCACCTGTCCTGTGACAAAGCACACATCCGTAAGGTGGAGTAGAACAAAGATGATTTTTCTAGCGAAACACTTGGAATTACCACCGGTGAATATGTGCATGGTACTCTTCAAGGGCTGAGTGTGGACATTCAAAATTTCTGGCTAACGTAAAAGAGATCAGAGAATAACGAAAGAGAATGACCAATATTTTCATTCACTAATGGATGAAGCTATGAATAGCAATAGGAATCTGAAGATCAGAATTCGTCCTGCTATGTAATCCTCTGGAGATGCACCTCGGTTTACCAGGCAGGCTCTCTAATTGACCTACATTGGTCAATCCAAATAGTGGTCAGATGCATGGCATAGCAACGGATGTGTCTCGAAAAAACGTGACACTTTATTAGGACACATAGGGATCTAAGGGAACGAAAAATCCAACAAGTTAGCAAGACAGAGGGTTGCTATGGAATTGCAAGGCTCACAACCAAATTTCACCTTTGGAGGTGGCATAGTGAAGGACCTTATCGAGAATGGTTCATAAAGAAACACCAAATTCGGTGGAAAAATATCACAAGTCGGTGGCAGGCTAAGAAAGAAATTATACTGTAGAGGGGGCTGATCAGTGGAAAATTCTGAACATGGGGAGCGTAACACTCAGAAGGAGCTTTGGATATCACTTCAAAAGAATGGGGATTCTAGAGGATGACACATGTTAGCTCACGTGCAGCACTGTGACGGCAGATCATATTGTATCCGAGTGCTCCTCACGAAGGCCGGGCACAAAAGAGGTAGATAATAGAGTGGACTACACGTGTACACGAACGTTCGAACTTGGGTTCAATTCGCTATTAAAAACACGAACCCGAACTACACGTGTATAGAAAACACGAACTACACGAACCTTGCAAAAGTTCGAACTACACGAACTTTACTAAGGTTCGCGTAACTCATGTTTTGCGTAAACGGACTTGGTAAGATTTTTACTTTTACATTCAGTGGGAGGCTGAAAAATACGAGATCTTGGAACATATGATGTGTGAAATGAAAGGGGAAGATGACTACTATGCAGTAGTGTAATAACAAATTCTTGTTGCAAAGTCGAAGTCTTGTAACGGTTATATCTCAGGAGCCAGAAAAGATAGCGGCGCGTATGAGGTCTCAAATGAAAGGGGAAGATGAGATCTATGCGATAGTTCGCCAAGAAGTGATGATTGCATGGTGAGGGGGTGGTGAATTCGGTTCAAAGATGAATTAAAACTTTCAATTGCGCTTTTTAACACCCCCTCGCCATGCAACTACTGTATTTTATTGGTGTTTAAGGTGTTGCAAAAAGAAACCGATATGCCTTTGAATTTTCGCCTTTTCCCTAATACGGATGTAAAAACGCAAAATTCTAGACCTTCCTGGTATGGTCTTTTCGTCGCACAGGATGTTTTGGAGGCAGATTAGTTCGGCTCAAATACATCGGATTGATCCTGAGAGGTTGCTGGTAAGGTTTTCTTCACCTTTAGTAACGCTACTACTTGTAATGGGTTCCGCATCAAAAATGAGTTATTTGTTGTGCCCATCTTGCATGACTGCTGCAAAGCGCTTATAGTTGTTTTTATCCCGATTATTGCGGGAGAGCGGGAAATAATTTTCTTTTTTTCTTTTTACTTATATTTGCCCTCTAGTCTAAGATGGGATGAAGCCCTTGAAAATCCAGCGATGGTGCCTTCGAGGTACGATGAGAGGCGAAGTATGATATCTGTCGAAAACGGAGCATCTATAGTTGGTTGACCTCGGAAGCATTAGAAGAAACCAATACCTTTTTTTTAGTTTCTATGTAAGGTCTGGGACTCTGTAGCACTTTTTATATCTTTACCTGGGCGATACTTAGTTCCTACCCACAATTTTCGTACAATAATCAAAACAATTGTTATGGTAATTGTGGAAACTTATTCTGTTATGTATTAATTGAACAAAATTTCTTGGAAACACTACTCTAAACACTAAAGTGGCTGTTTTGCCACTTTACCATCACGATCAAAACAAGTGGATGATCCATTCGTCCACCATATATTTCTCTCCCAAATAGTCAATGAATTCGTTGCCCGATGTAACCAGACCCATCATTTGGCAGAGCCGGGATCCCGTCTCACATAGTCAGGAATTGTTGACGTCTTGACGATGTGCTTTCCAACTCCTGCACGCATCGTTTCAAAACATAAAAATTTGATAGCTTTTTTGCAATACTCTGCAGTGTAACCCGGCCATTCAGAATGTGACATAGTTTTAAACTCTTAGTGGAATCCTTTCGCTCTTGATGATGGAATATTGAAGTGTTGTGCTTAAGATTTAATCAGCATTTTAAGAAACTCAAATTCACTAGTATTCACTGCAGTGAGTTATTCTACATATTCATTAAATCGTCGTTAATTTGACGAAAAGATGTATCTCCTATGTAAAATGTGCATAGGAGAAAGCTTTTCCGTCAATTTAACGGCGATATATGTACACAGCTGAAAACAACATATTTTCTTCTGCTGTTCTCTTGGTACGATAGCTACACGTGTTTTTTATGAACATTTTTTTTGAGTTAATTTACATCACCTGAGTGGGGTTTCTTATATAAAAGACTTTTAGATACTCAGTTCATTTCAAATAATCCTAAAATGTTACTGAGTACGGTCTTAACTTTTACCTCCTTCTTCTCAGTTGGCTATTCACAACCAGTGACTAAAGGAAAGGACGTGGCGGAAGTTGTGTGGTCTGAAGAGGGTTACACCGTTAAGAATGCTGAAGCATATCCTTATGTCGTGCATCTCACTAAGAATGCGATTAATACCAAAGAGAAGCAAACAATCTACGACACCTGTTCTGGAATAGTGTTGAGACCGGACGTGATTCTCACTGTTGCCCACTGTCTTGAACAGCCTAATGTAAAAATTGTAAGTATTCTGGTAACAGCGGGATCTAAGATCTTAGTTCTTCCTGAACATGAACCGCAAATAATTTACGTAAAAGGTTATAAAGTACATAAGGAATATGCAGCGAGTAAAAAGCATTTATTTACTAAAGACGAGTATCAGTCTAATGATATCGCAATGCTGTGGTTGTCAGAAGATCTTCAGTACACGGCTCGTATTCAGCCTGCAAAACTTCCGGAAACTAAAGTCGAGATGGTGGATAAATTTGGTACTTCAGTTGGTTGGGGTCGAACTGAGTGCGGATTCTTTTCACCAACTTTGAAAGAAACCACATTGAAAGGAATTTCGAATTCTGCTTGCGAAAGTCAATTTAGTAGATTTAAACTCAGCACGGGCGTTTTTTGTGTTGCTTCAATTGATAAGGAATCCAGTGTTTCTGTTGGAGATTCAGGTGGACCTTTTGTTTATAACGACATCGTTTTTGGGCTTGTTTCATTTGGCGCAAGAATGATTGTAAAGCGTGGGGATGGATTGTCTGTAGTTGGATGTAATCCCAAGCATCCAGTTGCGTATACAAATCTATACACCCATCGTGACTGGATAAAGAGGAGTCTCAGGAAAGGTCCTCCTACCGAAAAATGTACTGGTTCTGAGAGATATTGCCTTCTGTAGTCGATAATATTACAAAATAAAAATCATAAAATTTAGAATTTAGATTACTTAATACCCTATTTAATATAAATACAGTTTATCTCATAAAACTCTTCTGTACAAAATTTTAGAGTGATAAGTTGCTTCCTTTACGAATTATATCCAATAATCTGGAAATTCAATATGGCGGTCCGACCAGAGAGTGGGGAGACGTGGCCTATTCTCATTTTTCCGATCTGGAGTCTCATAAAAGTCATAAAACACATCTATACAAAATTTCAAAGTGATGGGTTGCTTCCCCTTCGAATTATATCCAATAATCCAAAAACCCAATAGTGCGGCCCGACGGAGGAGTGGGAGAATATGAGCGATTTTCATTTTATTGGCTAAGTGTCTCATAAAACTGCTCCTTACTAAATTTGAGAACTATACGTTGTTCCCTATTTGAATTACGCCCAATAATCTAAAAATTCAATATGGTGGCCTGTTGAAGGAGTTGGGGGATTCGGTCCATTTTCGAACTTAGACCTATAAATTTTCTGAAAGTAATATATATCAAATTTCAGCCTTCTAGCTAAATTCTTTTTCGAGTTATCGTGTATACACACGGACGGACAGACGGACATGCTTTAATCGATTTGCTTTCACATTCTGAGCATATGTATATAATTTATTTTGCTCTAGTATTATTGGTTCTCTGCGTTACAAACGTTGGATCAAAACTAATATACCCTATGTATCATATATTTTGGGGATCTCAAGTTATTTTTCAATTTGGTGGAGAAGAAGAAGTCTAATATAATTTAATTCAGCCCATTAGTAAAAATTGCGGATGGCTGAGATACCATCAGTGTATCAGTGAAATTATGGATAATGCTATTCGGAAACAGGTTTTTGGGTGGGCCAAGAGCTGTGGATTTGGTGCTACACCAGGCCAAATAAAGTTAGTGATCTTCAACACAAAGCCCAAGATACTCCAGTTCAATCATCCCAATCACTTTATTCTCTAGTGCTGTTTTGGAGTCATTCCAGATACGTAACTTAATTTCAGGCTAAATATCGAGGAGCGTGTTAAAAAGCTTCTCTTGTTTTTTATGCCTGCAGGTGAAACCTAATTACAGACTAAATACAGAGGAGCGGGTTAGGAGGAAGCTCTGTGCTTGTAACTAAACCTTCGGGAAGAAGCGGGTGTTTTAGTCAAGGTGGGTGTTATGGATGTATACAGTGGTTATATGGCCCTCCTATGGGCCGCTAGTGGTGTGACCTGCCTTGGAAAGTTTAAAATCGGACTAAGCAAAGGATTATAGAAGTATACACTGTGTGAGCGCAAGAATTATGTCCAACGGCGGCCTTAAATATCCCCCTGCATCTCATCTCGATCAACTTGCACATTGAAAAATTTGAGGAAATGATCATATGGTCACTTCTAAGCTGAGTTTCGTGAAGAAAAGATTACTGAAAAGAGAGAAAGATGAATGAAAAATGATGATGTCTTCAGAAAGGTATTATTAACATATGTACTTAAATGTAGAGGGGAAGGTGTCACTACCTATTAAGATCGTATCTGACGATACTTCTAAAAATCGATAATCAGGAGCGATTCAAAAGCATTTTTGATATCATAATAATATGAATAGACTTCAAAAGCTTCGCTCGCATTTTACGAAAATTCTCCCGATTGCTCTCACAAACCCAGATATAAAGAAAGCTCTGTGTTCCCACCGACCACGTTTTTTATATGAAGTTTTTTAGACCATGCCGCAATTTTTTTATACTGGCAATTTTGCATTTTTTCGATCAGAAAAAAAGCTATACCCCTGCGGCAATATTCAAATCCAATTCAAATTACTTTTTGGTTGCGTTCCTGGGTAACTTAGTTAAATTGGACTTATGCGAAAATGAATTACTGTGGGCTCAAAATAGATTCGAATTGACTTTTATGGGTTTATAAAATCCAAAAGGACAAGTAAGTAAGTATTTATTTCTCATGTCGTCGCAATGTCTAATTTGTCTGGTGAGAAACCTGAAAAATGACATTAATATGTATCTTATTTGGTGTTGCCGCCGGACTGTAAATGTAAATGTAAAATTTTAATTTAGTACAATTAAAGAAAGATGGTTCTAGAAACTAACTCGAAATCGAAAATAAAAAACCAAATTGCAAAGTTATGAACTAAAATAAATTATTTAAAATCTAAAATTAAATAGGTACAACTTAATAATAGACAAAAGGTTAATAAATTATAAAATGTTAAGAAAAAACCTATTCGTCAAAATGTACAAAATGGGTAAAAAGGTGGTGAAGAGGTTTCTTTTTTGATGTGGTCAACGAGCAGAGAAGGAGTGTAATTTAAAAGTTAAAACTTCTCGTTTTCCTTAAAAAAAAAGTAATAAAGTAAAAAAAAAAAAATCAAGAAATCCAAACAAGTGAACCAAGGGGTGAACATTTTAAAAGAAAACTTTTACTGGTGAAGAAGTGAAATTGGCGAATGGGTCATCCGATTCCAACCTGGGACTCAAAAGTTCACATCTCCGTAGACCCACATTAATATACTATTAATGTATTAGGTTTAATAGTAGATAAGAATTTTTTTGGAATTGGAGAAATTTAAATTTAAAAAAAAATTGTTCCTTAGGATTGCGTAAACTGCCCGCGTTTAATTCATCGCCAGGTTGTTTTTACTCTTAAAAGTATTTATTTTCCATATCATACAATTTTATTTTTGGCAACTAGAAAATTGGTGTAACTAGCTAGCCCCTAGATGTGGGCTAGTTACATGTTGAACAATTACAAAATCAATAATTTGTAATAATTCACCAAAAATAAGTCTAGCAAAGTTAGAAAAACGGCAACACTTGGCTTTTCCATTCATTTTCTTGGTGCCGTATGCAGATTTTAGCTATAAAAGTACGAGCGCAGCTCAGGTCTCCCTTCTTTCTGGATTCAAACTGACCAGAATTTTTACTAATACACTAACTTGCTCTGGGTGCTGATCACGCAAGATTTATAAACAAATTCATCTGTACTGGGTATTGACCAGACAAGATTTACTAACCAATCCCACTTGATCTGGGTGTTGACCAAGACGAGAAATCCTATAAATTCCACTTGTTCTGGTCGCTAATCAGGGCAAAAATTCCCTTTTATTCCTATTGTTCCGGGAATTGACTGGAACAAATTTTACCATAAGCTCACCACTAGTTCTGGGCATTGATCAGGGCTTAATTTACTAATCTGAGTGGTAATCAGAACAAGATTTATACTAACTACACCTTGACCGATTGCTTAACAGGTAAGTTTTGTTTATACATATTTAATTTGTTGTTCTTGAATTTATCTTCTGCCTCACTTTCTTTAATTTCAAATTTTTATACTGATTCCACAAACGTACGTGCAAATCAAAGCTTACATGTGTAGAATTTAAAGCACAAGCGTATATATGAACTTACTATAATTATTATTATTTTTCGTACTTTATTTCTCTTTGTTATTAAATTGAATTGTAAATTGGATTTATTCAGCCTGTTGGATTTGTATTTGATCATACAATTCGGTTTTTATTGAATTTTCAATTGTATTGGGTAAAATTGCAAATCTACCAAACTTGAATCCTTTTCATTGCAGTCCAATCCGTTTTCGTAGTGTGCGTGTTCGCTCTTTACAGGCAGAATACATTGCATATGAATTTATTATGATCTCAATTAAACACAATATTCCGCTTAATACAAGTATATTTTTCTATCAACTAAAGTATACAATATTTTTCAAAATCTGCTGTACATTTTCTAGTGGGAGGCTTTTCAATCCATTCCTGCACCCAATTAATGTATTTGTATAATTTGGTATATATCACAGGGTATTGATGATCACACATAACTATACTCTTTGCTTCACAATCAGTGCCATTAGTAGTCGACCCGAAAGAAAGAAGTCCAACAACAAAGCCATCAATGATAAGAGGTCCGCCTGAGTCTCCCACAGAGGTAACAGTGAACTCCTTACTGGATTTAGCACAGAAAATTTCATCAGTGATTTTAATCTCACAAAATGTTTTTTTACACACACTTGTTTTAATCACCGACAATGTAGTGTGCTTTAAATGATTTGTGGGCTTGCCAGATTCATCTTGACCCCAACCAACCGCAATACCATTTTCACCCTCAATGTTTCCTACTTTAATGGCAAATTTTGCTGTGTCGACATATGGTGTTCGAGAAAAGTGGGTTTTCACCCATACTATCGCAACATCATCAGGATAATATATCGGCCTATGATGTGGTGACTCTCTTACTGTTTCATATTTTTCATGTACTTTATAACCAAGTGCATGGGTTCGTTGTACATCAGGTTTTAAAGTAACTTTGTTTTTAATACCAGCTGTGACCAAAATGTTTAAAATCTGGTGTTCGGGGTTATCGAAACAGTGAGCGGCAGTAAGAACAATGTTACTAGTGAGAATTATTCCAGTGCAAGTACAGTACGCCAGCTCGTCATCTGTAAGGTCCCTCATAGTCAGTTGGAGATATACGACAAAAGGGTATGCTTCGTCATCAATAACATCCTCCGCGTATCTTACAGGTTCTGAGTTCACAACCGCAACGGCAAACAGAAAAAGAAACAAAACCGTATTGTAACGCATTGTGCAGAGTTTAGCTATAAGCTGAAAATTTAGGCGATTATTTCAATCTTTTATACAAAATTGAGCTGAAATACAGCCGAAAAGCCAATAAAATTATCTTTGAAAGTAGTTTTAGTAAAACACATGTAGTTTCCAATTCGTGTGTTTTGGAGAAAAGATGTTACTAATGCCACTTAACTCGGTTGAAGGTAGGTCCAGCTGTTCAAATAGTCAAATATTAATTTTGCGTCAATTCCTGTAGCGAATCTACGTATACCTGTGGCTTTGCGGGAAAATGTAACTCAACCACCACGCGAGAACCTTAAGAGAAAATGGCATGATAAACTAAATACAACATGAGAAATCTCTTTTCTTAGTAAAGCTCGTTATGTTATTTAAGTCTTCTATGGGGAAATAGATGGCGCTTATTGAAAGCTTTTCCGTTTAAAAGTCGATTGTGCACATCACAGCAATTAAAATAAACACAAATGTGGGCAAAACTGACACAAGATAAATTTCAAGTTAATAGCGGCCTTTACTTCTCTTGAGTTTGCCTAAAAAAAAGAAAAATAGCAGAAGAACTGATTCTATACTCCATGGATTCCAACCCTACTTTTGAGCTTTTATAACTCCGTTAGATTAAACAACACAGCTTCTGTTAAGCATGGCATCTATAAAGACATTTCAGGCAATAGACTTCAAATTTGAGACGTAATTTTCAGCTTCAGAACAAGAAAGAGAAAAATCCTTTTTATGGCCAAACAGGGCGAAAAGAATGTTTTTATTTTATCATACACACTAAGCTAAATGAAGAACTATAGATTTAAAATTTAAAATAATTCCTCCTCAACAGCTCCTTTTCATATATCTTTTTCGTTCTGAAAAATAACCGTAATTTTGAACTCATAAAGAGGATCTTCCTCCTTCTTGAGTTGAAAAATATCTGTGTTTTCAAGCTTCTGAAATTGAAAATTTGCGTTTTTAAGATAGTACATTTTTGGCCGTTTTTAGTTTTGAAAAGGACATTCCTCGTCGTACTGGAGGTAAAAAATGGCAGCGTTTTTAAACTCCTTATCCTAAAAAGGACCTTCTTCAGCTTGTAGGCAAAAATGGCGGTATTTTCGAACTTCTGACTTGGAAAACTTGTCTTTTTAAGATAGCACCTTTTTCTTTCTTTTCGATCCTGTTGCAGCTTCCTGCAACAATTTTGAATTTCCCAAAAAGAAATCAAATTAATTTGAACTGAATACTTACCGAACAGGAAATCTCCCTCCTGATCAAATAGCCAAAAATGTAAACAAATCTCGAAACTGTTAAACCGCAAAATTCCCAGTACAAATATTGTTAAAATTCCCTCGACATCTACATCTGGAACATAAAATTAAGAAAGCAAACGAAGCTCTCAAATAGCTTTACCTATGATATTATCGGATCTTCATATCTCAATCGCACTCATGTGGTGGTAAAAATTTCCTATAAAAGAAGCAGCACATAGCACATCGAGAGAAAGGTCAAATTTGGTATTAGCCGAACCTGGATTGGAGTTTGCCAACATGAGGTGGACTTTGCCGCAAAATTTTTAGATCAGCGAAATTTTCCACTGATCGGAGGGAATTATACTTGGTTTGGCATAATTGGAATTTAACAATTAATAAATTAAACAAAAAATCGGATTTATTGATACTTTGGGATTAAATTAAAATTAAAATTTAAATCTAATTTTTATTTCGTGGTATTTCTTTTTTGAACTAAGTTTTAAATTGAGTTAAAAATTAGTAAAAATTCAAAAGTATTGACCGTGGTAGTTCAAGTGTGATCGCGTTTACATAGCAATTTCATTGAAAATTTTCTTTGAGAATTTTTAAAGCATTTGCGCCACAATTCAAATTTTTTTACTTAATAAATTGATAATATTGTGAAAATTAATTTATATTTATAATCCTCAGTTAATTTTTCTAGAAGATTAGAATTTTCACAGAGTTATTAAATTGAAATTTAAACAAGAATTTGAAATAGCTAGTACAGCATGCAGCAAACGTGAAATTTGATACCAAGAAGGGTAAATTTAGGAAGTTACATTTTACGCTAGCAAATATATAACATTGGAACCAACGAGAAGATCCTTATTATGTATTATTCACAACTAGTGACATTTAAACATTTTAACTAAATCCAGCAAGGATCTCATTTAGATTCAATTTAATTGTAAATTGGTCCAATAAGCGGACACAGCAAAACTAAGTTAACTTTTTCAGCTCATAAGGACCTAAAAATGGCAATTTTTTTAGAACTCCTAACCTTGAAAACTTTTCATCATTTTTGGTCCTGAAAATGACATTCCTCATTCTGGCGGTGGAAATACAGCAGCAAATCCAGTAGAACTATCTTTAAAAGTTGTGTTGGTAAAACATATGTAATTTCCAAATCGCTTGTTTAGGAGTCGAGAATTTTTTTTGGAAATATTAGTTTGTCTTTTAACAATGTCATCTAGCTTTGTTGAAAACAGGCCCAGCTTTTCAAATATATTCAAATGTTAATATGCTATAGCGAATCTACGTGTAGCTAAGGCTTTGCGGGAAGAAATTTACTTTAGATTGGAACACCCACAAAAAAAAATTCCCAAAAAATGTACAATGTACGCTGGTCGAAAGAATTCTCTGACCATCAGATATCCTTCACATTATATAACTCGTTCGTCCGACCCCTTCTTGAATACGCATCCCAGGTATGGAGTCCTTCCTACGCCGTCCACATTTGTTGAATTGAGTCTGTTCAGCGCAGGTTCACTAGATTTGCGCTTAGGGAACAACCTGGAACGACCCTATGATTCTTCCGCTGCATCGCGAACGGCTTAATATTCTTGGTATGATCATCTTGGAGAAGCGACGTAAGGTTGCCGATATAGTTTTTATCCACCAGCTGTTGAACTCTAATATTGACTCTTCGGAACTCCGTGGCAGGGTGTCCTTCAGAACCAATAGTCGCAACCCGTTGGTATATTAATTTATTTAGAACTAACAAGGGTAAATATGAGCCTTTTAATTGCAAGGGTGCGAAGGACTTCGATTTGGATGTATCCCAAATCGTACTAAAATATCGGCTTTTCCTGGTTTTGTGAGTAATGCGATTGGTTTAACCTTACTAACAGTTACATATGTTGCATGCTTGTTGGGGAGCCTAATTTTACCGCTTATTGCGGAGATGGGTAAATGGTTTTTGACTTCACGCTGAGCAGTGCGCTTTCTGGGCTAGAAGGAAAACTCATAAATATGAAATATTTGTAAATATCATTACTGACGTCACGAATTCAGATCGTATATTGCCCTCTTCTAATGGACCCAATGGACCTTTGCTACTAGATCTTCATAAGAAAATGGATCTCATGAAAACCTACTTTCAACAACAAATAAAACAACTTTATCGTGATATGATCGATGACGTGAAGGGTAATCTACTTTATGTTCTAGAGGACAGTGTAAACGTGAAAATATTTGAACTCCACAACTCATTTACAGCTCTCGAACGTCGTGTTGATGACATCGAACGCAAGTAACTCGCAGCTGATATCGTACTGAAAGGTATTCCTTGTATGCCTAATGAGAATCCAGAAGGAAATCTTGAGAAGCTCTGTAATTAATACTCCTGTGTTATTTGTCTTGGATATTTTTCGAGTACGTGCTGAATCTCCTAAAACAACGGATACCACAATTATTTTCAGGTGCAGGACCTCTCAGAAAAAAGTGTTATTTTGAAAACTGTCTGTCAGCGTTAGAAGGCAAGGATGTTCCTGATTTTGCGCGATTTTGGATTTAATTCTGAGAAGAAGGTGTTTATACACGAAAGTCTCATTGGGGCTCATTACAGTGTTCACCAGCGATGGACGTGTATTTATCCATAAATCACACAAGGACAGAGCGATGTTAATTGCCAAAATTATAGATTTGGATGGTAGTAGATAACCTATGAGAGTTCTGGCGCAATTTTGCTCGTATTTTATACATATAGAGGGAGGTAGAATATCATGATTATGATAACGCATTAATTTTCCAAACACCTGTCAAATATGGACTTATAAAAATATAACAGTGGTAATGTAGAAAAATCACCATGAAAGTGTTGATAACGGCTGATCTCGACTTTGTTAATATAAACACATCTGAGGCCCAGTAGCTCTAAAGTATCGATAAAAACTGTATATAAACAAAATACTGATAACACTTGATCCCAAGGTTGTCAAGGGCATTTAAATTGGCCAAATTTCAATTTAAATTATCAACACAAATCTCACCGAAAGAGATGGTGATGACACCTGGTTTCAAGTTTGTTAATATAAAAAAAACCATCACACCAGTAACTCTGTGTATCTCAAGCTAAATTATCACAAAAAATCCCCTCAAAAATGGATACCAATAACTCCTAGTCTCGAGGAATTTTACTCAAATATTTGCTGATAAAGTTCCCTAACGTAAACAAATCATCAGTCCAGTAGCTCTGAATATCCCAAGACCAAGATACATTTTCGATACAAGTCCCACATAAACAAAAATTCTGATAACTCTATATATCCGAAGTTAAATTATCATAAAAATACTGGATAAACAAGATGTTAACACCTGGTCTCGAGAAATCACACTCAAATATTCCGCAGCATAAACAATCCAGTAGTTCAGAATATCCAAACATAAATTTGTTAATCTATACAAGTTTGAAGGTTTTAATTTGTTAAATTCTGAGTGATGTATTTCACAGTTTCAGCCCGATGATGTAATTTCACAATCTGCTGCAAATTCAAGACCAAAAGAGATAAAAAAGTTAAGATTCGGAAAACGCAGGTTTTCGAGGTTAGGAGCTTGAAAATAACGGTATTTTTCACCTCCGGAACGTGGAAAGTCCTTTTCCGGACCAGAAAGGATAAAAACGTTGCTATTCGGCAAATGAAGGTTTCCGGGATCAGGAGCTCGAAAATAACAATATGTTTCACAGATCCGATACGCACTCAGACTCAGGCTCAGTCTAATACTCAGATCCCAGTCTGGGACGCGCAGTATCAGAATATGTTTAACTACGTCCAATATCGAAAATATGGACTTAGAAAATTTTTCAAATATAGGTTTTGCCAGCCAAACACCTGTCAAATATAGAGTTTGACAGCTGGGAATACACATCTGGCAACACCATTTAGATATGTTGGTAGCTGTTATACAATGTTATACAATGGGTTTGCCCCTGATAATAGGTTAGTGTCTTAGATATGTTGTTCAAGGAAGAAGAAAATCGCCAACAAAATTACAAACTTTTGTGATTTTAGACCCTCTTTAAAAATAGATGTAAAACTGCGCCAGAACTATCATGCGAATTCCGGCATATCCTTGTTGGATGTGATATGTGTATCCGAGACTTGGTTGAAGCCACACATCTGAAGCCTGAGGACTGCGCTGAATATCTTCTTGTTGAGATCGCGGTTAACCATAGAA
>QYTT01088471.1:4839-17553 GCA_006980735.1 Dasypogon diadema | reverse complement strand
ATTGCCGAAGATGAGGATGTACTCCGATGTGCATGTATTCTCCACGGGCTTGTATTTACGGAAAACAAAAATGTCCTCTGCATATAAAAATTTAGCTGATATAATGGGGGTGGTATCTAAGAAGACCTGCGTCTAAACTTCGTATATAGATTGTGGTTAGGTGTGGAAGAACAGTTTTTCTTATAAATACGTATTGCAATTTTTCAACTTTATTATATATCTAGTAATCCAAATTCGCGCCCTAATCTAGATTTCATTAGAGCTCCAAATATTCTAAATTCGTGCATCAACTTTAGGGGTTCCCAGGTAATATTTATGTTGTTATTTGCCAGAGTTAAATGGCTTTTGAAGGGCAGCTTAGGGGTCAGTGTAATGCCCAGGTACTTATATTGGCTGGCAGCTTAGGGGTCAGTGTAATGCCCAGGTACTTATATTCCAAACAGGAGCCACGATATTTACCAGCAAGCTTCCTATGATTCCGAAAAATTTCCTTGTCAGACCCAGAGAGTATAGATAATATATTGACCGAATCAAAAGCATTTTTATAGTCAACAAAAACCGCCTATATGTCTTCCTTGCTACAATTCCATTCTAAGTTCACGATACCTGAAAGATTGAAAAAATTGTTACTAGTACTATAGCCCCGTCTTAAGTCCGGTTAAAAATCGTTCAAGCTGTTCACATTTTTTGTCACACTTTTCTGTTTTAGTTAGCAGGACATAGGGAAATAGTTTGACTATAGCATTCTAAAATGAAATGCGTCTGTATTGATTTTCTGAAATTATCCGGAATCGCTTTAGTATTAAAAGCAATATAAAAAATTTTTGTTAATTTTAGGAGAAAATTTTCCAGGGTATTGAGAAAAAATTCAATGGGAATTTGAGAACCTTTTTTTACTCAGTCGTGGACAAAACATGAGTATATTTCTGAGACTTGAAAATCTGAGTCAAACTATTGTATGAAAGGATAGGTTCAGAATAAAGGAATCCTGTTGCTTTCACAGTTGTCTTGAGATATTTTTCAAAATAACCTTGAAGATGATTTGCACTGAATCTATACCAAATTAGAAATTGACACAGTTCAATTCCCTCGTTATTTTCCACCAATCGGAATCATTTATTTCTCTCAATTTTTTGCTATAAAATAGCAGTAGATAATAAAATCAAAAAGTATTTACTAATATGAATGTAATCTTACATTGATTTGATGAACAGCTTTCGGACCGCATAAAAATTATTTACATCTTTTTTTAAAACTTTTTATATATATATGGTTTGTGAATTAATTTCCGCCTTTCAATAACATCTGGTAACACTCGCATATATCTGGCAACAATTGCATTTGGCAGCTCATTGTGTGAGCTGTCAAACACAGTAAGAGTCATTTGTTTGCTTTATAATTAATTAATATTTTTATCCCTTTAAAATGTGGAGTTATACTTTAGACACACTGATGCACCAAAATTATACAATTTCGTTGAAAGCAATTTCGGAAGTATTTCAGTATCCAGGAATTTTATATGGAACTAAAGTGAATTTAATCTTAAAGTATATATTGTGATACCGAATTTTACTTTAATTTCATACAGAAACTCCAGCCAACGTGATATTTTTCAAATTGATTTCCACGAAATTATAAAATTTCGTTACTGTGTATCTAAGGTATTACGTTACAAATAAGTATCATTTGCGGAAAGTTCTACTTCATTATTTTATTTCAAAGAAAAACGCTACAGAAAGATATCGTTTGCTTAATGAAACTTATGATGAGCATTCTACATCTGAAATCACCTGGAAGGAATGGTTTCGATGTTTTAAAAACGATGATTTTAGTATGGAACACAAAGAACGAATAAGTCAATTAAAAAAATTTAAAGACACCGAATTGGAAAAATTATTGGATCCACGCTAAACGCGACAACAACTTGAAGAAGCGTTAGATATTGATAGGACTACTATTGCTAAATGCCCACATGAATTGGGAATGGTACGGAAGCAGGGAAATTGGGTACCTACCATATCAACTGAAAGATGGAGACATTGAACGGCGAAAAAGGATTTCTGAATTGCTCAAAAGGCAAAAAAGAAAATGATTTTTTCATCAAATAGTTACTGATGACGAAAAGTGGATCTATTATGATAACCCAAATCGGCCGGAATGGAAAAATAGACATAACAAAGTTATCCTTCAACATTACAATGTAAGCCACATATTTCTGTACTTGCTGAAAACGAAGGACAAAACTGGGAAATTCTGCCACATCCGCCGTATTCAGTAGACATTGCTTTATCAGATAAAAAGGATTTCTGAATTGCTCAAAAGGCAAAAAAGAAAATGATTTTTTCATCAAATAGTTACTGATGACGAAAAGTGGATCTATTATGATAACCCAAATCGGCTATCACACCATTTTGCTTGTAGCTTGCGTTAGTTCTCCACCGAAGATTTCTTCATTTCAAAACATCCTATGAAAATTTAATTTTTTTTTGTGAAATATTCGCGCATTGTAAATCAATGAAATATTTTTGATGCTTGCACTACGCGAAAAGTGCAGTTTTCTGTGCGTAAAAATCGAAATATCACTCGTGGAAGTGAAATTCTACATAATAGGAGCAGAACAAGAGAACAAATCCATGCAACAGCGGTGGAGTTCATCTTATTGGGATTTGTTGTCTTGTTTTGCTACTCTATAAATTTTTGCCTTGAATATTTTCGATCGTATCACAAACATGACAATAACTCTTGCTTGAATCGAAATAGAATGAAATTCGAATTGTCATTACAAAAAAGACGAATATTAAGTTGAATTGGGTATCACGGTGTATTGTGCTTACAGAAATGTCATTTGATGTAATTTATTTGCATACTGAATTTGAAATTACTACATACAAAATCCAGTTTGCTTGCAAATACAGCACTGCATTCTTTTTATCTATTACCACCATCTATTATCAGATTTTCTCCACTCGATTGAGATTGAGATTGAAATTTCAGCTCGGGTATTTGTGAACAAAGAGTTAAAAGATCATGTTAAAATTTGGTCCAAGCAAGTTCGAAATAACAGTTCATAAGAGCTCGAAATTGAAGTAAAAGCGAAAAATGTCCTATCAAAAAATAACCCCCAGCTAGAATTTACCCAATCTTAACTCAACTCGACTACTGAACCCGGGTTTACAAACTACATTCGTGTATCATTTCGACTTGACCTAGCTAGCAAAGCGTAGTGGTAGTCGAATCGAGTCAACTCGATTTCATCTCAACCTGCCTTTACAAGAAGGTCAACCCTGGTTCAAGACTGTATGTATACCACGTATGGAAATATATCAATATCACCAGTAAAATGATATCTATTATGCTTGAATCGTTCCTCTGTATTTTTGACATGATATTTTGTAATAGGAGGAAAACATTCGCATGGATCGAATCTGTGTAGACAGAATAAAATATGAAAGTATCTGCAGTGCTGCCAACTTTAAAGCGCTCGAGGTGCATATGAGGAAAGTCGAAGTAATTGTGTAACGTTTTTTGGCAACTTGGTATTAATATGTCGTTGTTTAAAGTAAAATTATTTCAATATAATTGTTAAAAACTTGTTTGAATTTAGATTTTTTATATAATTGTTGCTAAATTTTGTCAACTACTGTAACTATTGAATTCTCATTGTTATTATTAACCGTTGTTATTTAGAAGAGGTATCGATGTTATATAATAGGAGGTAGACCTCACTTGCACTCCAGAGCTCATAAAGTATTGTTCAACTCTTGTGGTGAATAAAGACTTGCAAATCACAAGTGTGTAAAGTTTTCTTTAAAAGTATTAACTAATAAGAAGCGAAAACTATCGCTCTTTAACAATAATTAACGACGAAATAGCTTCAGCTCTAGATGAAAATACTCAAGTGGACTCTATCTAGACTGATTTTTCTAAAGCTAAAATATCTCACAAACATATTCTAACCAATATGTTCCTGCTTGGCTTCCATCATAACACCATCGCGTAGCTCAAGTCATATTTGAAAAACAGGAAAAATATCGTTGTCTTGAACGGCTTTAGATCAAACCCCTATAAATTAATATCAGGTGTTCCTCAAGTCACAATTTCTTTAAACTTCTTATTTTATATCAATGATGATCTGCCTACATTTATAGCAAGTAACTGTTTACTTTATGCTGATGATGCGCCAAAATATTTAGAGTAATCCGTAGCATTGATGACTGTCATCAACTAGAAATGATATTAAAAGGCTTGAAATCTGGTGTGTGAACAATTGCTTAGAGATTAATATTGGCAAATGCAAAATTATATCATTTTCTAGAAAGTCTGAATCAATCTTTTTCCACTATAAAATCAACAATATACCCATTCAACAGGCCTGTGAAGTATGTGAGTCGGTTTTGATTCCAAGTTGCTCTTTGCCTCTCACGTTAACTTTATAACCTCGAAAGTATATAGACTCATTGGCTTTATTTCTTGCGCTTGTAAATCTTTTAAAAATGCTTCTTCATACATAATCCAGTTCAACTCAATAGTACCCAGTACTCTTGAATACGGGTATCAAATATGAGATCCGTTTTATTCTTCACACCGACAAAAAATTGAATTTATTTAAAGGAAATTCACTAAGCTCTTACTATTTAAGACTGAGAATGTTATCCTTGAATATAACGAGAGGCTAAAAAATATAATATTTTGTCATTGGAAAAACGTAGGATTTATTTGGATACCATCTTCCTTTATAAAATAGCCCTAGTCTATTTTCCAAGATTAGCTTTAATGTTCCTTCACGTATTTCTAGATACATTATTGTTTTCAATCTACCTTCCTGCAGAACCAATATCAAAGAAAAATCTCCTGTCATTTAACGTTAATCATATAGATATCTTCCTCTTCTTTTAACTTTCTTCTTCTGAATTTGTGCTATAAATTTATATTAAGTTTTTTCTTAATAACTCTAACAGTACTATATAACTGGACTTGTTCTGTTTACTATCGTAGTAACTTAATAAATAAATAAATAATATTTTCGACTCAATTTTTCTTAAAAATGCAGATGATCACTTCTGCAACTATACATCGGAATTATGCCATTTGTTGAGGAGTTCATTGCTCCCACAAATGTTAAGTGACCTTCCCCATCTCCTTAATCTACCGTTAAGAATTATAAAGCTATTATTATCTAGAAAATTTACGAATCTTTTCCCTTGGACGTCAGCCATTTTGTCCATAAATCTAAACTATTCAGAACAAGAACATCTACTGTAAAATTGCCACAAAAAACCTTGTTTTGGACGATGAAAGGTATTTCACTTTAAGTCCTGCACAAATGCCAAGAAATAATATTTTTTACACCGACGATTTAAATAAGACTTCAGATAATATAAAATGTAATGTAAATGTAATTTAAGAAGAAGGCTATGTTGTACATCACAATTTCTTCTAAGGAATCCTTCAACCTTACTTTAAGCTATTCAAGCCTACAATCAACCAAAAGGTGTATGAAGGGGAATATTTAAGGAAAGTTTTATGACCTCTCCTTAATAAGTACCACCAGGACGATTTTTATGTCTTTTGGCCAGATAAAGCTGCAGCTTATTACGCGAAAAAATCCGAAGTGTTTTTACGCAATAATAAAGTCCCATTTGTACAAAAAGGCAAAAAGTCTCTCAGTTTGCCTTAATGCCATCCTATAGACTATAGAGGAATTCTTTTGGACAATTAACTGGGAAAGTATATAGAAGTGGTTAGAGAGCTAAATCCGTAAGACAGTTGAAGATAAAGATTAAGAAATGCATCAAAGAAATTGATATGAGTGGGATACAAAGGACTTATAGAAGGATATTTACAAAATTATAGAGTGTTGCTGTCCGTGGAGTTTCTCATGAAATACACAAATTTAATTAAATTTAATAAAAGAATCATTACAAAATTTTCCTCCTTTTGTTTTATTCTTTCCACAAAATTTTTCTGAAATTTTAGTTGCCACCTGCAAAATACGTCATCGTCAAAGTCGCAATTCGTCAATTCTTGCATTCATGAAAAAAAAATTTCTATCGCGCTGAGTTTAAAAAAAAATTCGAAAACCAAAATTATCACTTGTTTAAAGTGAGGCAAAAATTTTTGTAGATGGGAATTGCTAGCAAAGTGCCCTCATTTTAAAAATTATTGTGGAGTGTTTCGATTTCGACGGTAAGGAAATCTCATCAGTATGGCTGAAGCCTAGTCCGTCTAGCCATGGGCACTCAACACAGCTTTCAAAAACTTTGCCCTTTATCAGCTTGTTTTTAATTACAAGCACGAATTTTATATGGGAGCAAAAATCAAAAGAGGAAATATTCGTAAGCCATAAGAGGAAATATTCGTAAGTTGAAAAAATAGAAAAAAGCACTTGAGGGAACTTCAGTTTCAAAAACCAAAATTATCACTTGTTTAACCCTTTGCGGACGAGCGGCGGATATATCCGCCCAAGCCTTTTTACCGTTGCGGACGAGTATCGGATATATCCGCCCAACTCTCACGCTGCGGCTAGCGTACGTCTGTCGTCGTAGATTTTATAAAAAAAAGTTATTTGTTAGTAAATTTGTTTGTTTATAATTTTTAGCATTTTATGAATAATTTATTTGAATAAAGCCTTAATTTATAAAACGCAAATGTGCGACGATACCGGGTCGTCCCGTCGAGCGTCTCCGTCCGCAAAGGATTAAAGTGAGGCAAAAATTTTTGTAGATGGGAATTGCTAGCAAAGTGCCAGCATTATAAAAAAATAATTGATATAATTTTAAATTTAAAGTTCCCTCAAGTGCTTTTTTCTATTTTGATACTCTCGATCACTTTAAACAAGTGATGATTTTGGTTTTTGAAACTGAAGTTCCCTCAAGTGCTTTTTTCTATTTTTTCAACTTAAAAAATTCTTGTATAGCACTAAATTCATTTTGCGAGTCAAATGATTTTGTTAGAATTTTTAAAAATTTCGATGACTGCTATTTATATTAGTAAAACTTACGTATTTTGCATGTTCTTCTTTAATACCAAATAAATACCCACCCGTCATGGGTGCGTCCATTAGCGTTTATCCAGGGAAGGTGAAAACATCCAAGGGATTTCGCACAGCTGACACAATCCGATGCGATACCTAACAAAAATATGTCATATTTATTATGCAAAATATGAAACTTTTTAACATACCCGAAAAATTGAGGAAATAATCGTTTGTTTTTAGTTTGTGAATATTATAAGAAAGAACCTGTCACATAAGTATAAGATACACACACAGATATCATCTGTGTGGTATTGAGTTTACTAAAAAAGATCGAGTTGTTAGAAGCTAATTAATTACTGATATTTATGACTAACTTACAAGTATTAGAAAGTGTTGTGCTGTTATATAGTGCCCATATACTAGAGCTCCCAATACACGTGTAAACGAACTACACGTGTACACGGTATTCAGAAAAATCTCGTTAAAAACACAAACCCGAACTACACGTGTATTGAAAACACGAACTACACGAACCTTGGAAAGGTTCGAGCTACACGTGTATTCCACAGATTCGAACTACACGTGCATAGAAAACACGAATTACACGAACCTTGCAAAAGTTCGAACTACACCGCCTTTACTAAGGTTCGCTTAACTCATGTTTTGCATACACGGACTTGCCAAGATTCTTACTTTTACATTCAGTGGGTTGAAAAATATAAGATCTTGGATCATATGATGTGTGAAATGAAAGGGAAAGATGAATACTATGCAGTAGTGTAATAGCAAGTAATTGTTGCAGGGTAAGGGGCTGGTGAAAAACGCAGGCGAAATCTAGGGGGGGGGAGTTATATCCCTGGAGCCAGACATGATAGCGGCACGTATGAGGCCGCAAATGAAAGGGAAAGATGAGATCTCTGAGATAGTTCGACAAGCAGTGCTGATCGCAGGGTGGAGGGGGGGGGGCAGTTTAAAGGTAGAAGGGCGATATCTCGGGAACTATAGAAGATGTCGGTATGTGTGTGGTTTCAAATGAAAGGAGGTGATGTGCTCTACGCAGTACTACAATAAAATGCGGTAGTTGCAGGGAGAGAGGGTGTTAAAAAGCGCAATTGAAAGTTTTAATTCCAAAAAGGCGTTTTGGACATCATAGAATTGTCGTTTTCATATTCATTCTGCCAGAAACATTTAACATTTTAATGCTGCATTATTCTAGAAATATCTGTTAGAATTAAATTAAAAATTTTGTCTTTAAAGGACATTCCTCCATTATTCTTTTACCAGACTTACCAAAACGTTTCGCTCTCACAGCATGGATGATATGAGTGTTCGTGTTCTGAAAATTCTGTAGAAGCTCCACATGTTGCAATTCACTATATTAGTATCAATTTTTCACATTTATCTTATTTATCATGCCATTTCAAAAGTATATATAAATATATATAACTTCCAAACTTCATTATATTCTCGCTACTCCCAAATTTACGCACTGTAACAAAGACGTCTTTTCGAGAAATCATCGAAAACGTAAGTAACAGCATTACATCATTTTTTTTGTATAAAACGAAAAACTTCTACAGGTACAATAAATGCCATATTTAGCCACATAAATGTGGCATTTGCTGGATATAGTTCAAAAAATAAGTTCTTATTTAACAAAGTTCCCAGATATCTATAACTTTTAACAACCTTTAGAAAATCTCCTTTATATGTCCACGCTTCCTTCCAACGTCACTTTCCTTTTTTATTAAATCCCAAAATCTTTGATTTTTCTACATTCGCAGGAAAATCCCACCTATCCAAATATATTACAGACTTATCAATCAATCTTTGAAACTTTTCTCCCTCATCAGACATAATTGCGATATCATCGTCATACATTAACAAGGAAATTCCAATACCATCTCTACGTAGATATTACAATTTCCCTTTGCGCTACTTCCATTGAAATCATTCAGAAATATATTGAACAAAAAAAGGCTTAGGAAGTCGATTAGATGGCATCCATTTATATTTAAAAGATGTTAACATTTCGTTTACCTTCATTTCCAAGTTCTTGTCAAAACTGCTCATTTAGTATAAATTATTTCATTACTTTTTCAGTGCATACGTTTAAATGAACAGCAGGTCTACCTATTTCTACTATGCTACATACATACCTAATGTCGTTCGTTTTAATCCTTGAGAAATTGAAACGAATTTACACTGTTTCCCATCAAAAGTAGCTTATTTACCAGTGATTAAAAAAGCTACTGTCGAAGCTGGAATCTGGCTTTCGTTCTTTTCACAGTTGTGAATAAATTGCGCTAAGTGCTCTTACCGATGACTGAGTTGTGTTGAAATTGAAAGTACTTGACGGCCACTCGTAGGTATCAATCTAGGCATAATTTCACCGTGAACGACTAGTACTCTGAATATATGAATTTCTTGAATTATACTATCTCGGAAGAAATTTCAAGTCTACTAACGACACAGCTATGGAGGTAGTATGCCTGTGCACCCACAAATCAAAGAAAGGCATTTCTTCAATCACAATAAAACCTGTGGTAGGGCATGGTTCAGAAGCGCAGTTTCTTGCAACGACCCTCTATCTAGGAATATTGTGGAGTGGTTGCACTTTACATTTGCTAATTAAAAACACCACTACAAGAAATAACATAAGTAATGCTACAATAAATTCTGTTATAAAATATAGTAACTCAAAGAAAAGTAACTTAAAAAATATTTAAAACTAGCGAATGCCAGCGACTTTGTTCGCGGGGAATTTTTATCTTGTATTCCGCAGACCTTTCAAAACGACTTTGTTTTATTTTTTTATTTTTATATCCTAAATGTAGGGTATTATAGCTTTGAGTAAACGTTTGTAACGCATCGACATATTCACGATACACAGGAATAAACTACATTGCAATTAATGGGGGAAGAAAAGAAATCGTTTAATAGCTGTGCGTTTATCTGTCTGTCCCCGAGTTATCTCAAGCACGCCTTAAGCTAGAGACTTGAAATTTGGTACACAGATATTTTATTAAGAATGAAAGACCAAGTTCGTAAATGGTTCAATTTTGACAATTCCTTCATAGGGTTGACATATGAAACCTCCAGCTATGTCAAACAAAGAATCGATATTTTCCTTCTAAAACGAGAACGCTTCGAAGTAGTTGGATAAAATTCAGCACGTAAATACTTTAGTAAAATCTAAATATCCTGCCAGAAAATTAACCAAATCGGCCAACTCCTTCAGAAGCCTGCCACATGAAAGTTTTGTCTTTTAAAGCTGGAACTGTAAATTTTTTTTCAAAGAATTTTGCGCGATCGTCATGAAAATATGTATATATAGGTTTTCGAGCTCGCTGATTGCGAATGCAGAGTCGGATTCCTTAGATTCAAAATAGCGGATCCAATATGGTGGACAAACCGTAAAGCTTAAGAATTCAACATGGCGGATTAAATATGGCGGTCGTAAATGTTAATTTTTCCAAGAGTTTCCCGACCATTATGAAAATAATTCCATATGGGTCTTTGGAGGTCGCTGATTTCGAATCTGGAGTCAAATTTTGGAAGTTCAAAATGGCGGGTCTAATATGGCGGACAGGGTTTACTACAGTTCAATGGAATATTCATGAAATGGCAAATTAAGGCTAAAAGGTGCGTCGACAGGTTGCAGATAGTGTGAATGCCCGCAGATTTGAAGGTCAGCTACGAATATGTGAGAATAAGTAGCAGCGGACAATTAACTACAAACGCATTATTTTCTTTTCTTCCCTATTTCTAGGGTATAACATCCTAGGTCTAAACGAATTATAGCTTCTTTCTTTGTTCTTTAATAACTTCAGTATTTTAGTCACTTTTTTCATCTCTTAATGGTAACTAACTCTCCATAATACTTCTTAACACACGATGTTTGTTGTTTCGTTTTCGTTTGATGTGTATAAAATACCAGATATAATTTGCTATGAGTGAAACAACATTTGGTTAAATCGACACCAGCTTTTCTTATGGTGTGCCCTTAATTTGTTAATTATCACTGTCAGCTCAGATAGAGTTTAGAAAGAAATCACCCGACAGCAAAAATGTTTCACCCTGGTAACAGCTTCTATGGATACTTTATTTGTCATTGTGTATTCATTATAGACAATAAATCCGCAATCCTATAAAATTTCGACCCCGTAGTTATTTTTTGATATATTATGAACTGGGCTTTCCATTTGATCAACTTCAATTAGTATGGTTAACATAGATAGAGTGTGTTGTTTTCCTACAGGTGGTAATATGGTGTTGCTCCTACTTTTCAGAAAAATAAAGAAAATATATACCATTGGCTACATGGGAAGATCTTTTTAAAAGATCTTTTTGTTTTTTTTATATATATGTTTCTAACAATCACCACAACCGATTGTATATAATACACCACTTTCTTCTAAATTACCAGAACTTTTGAGAATATTATTATTAAACAGCAGATTTTTTAATGTATTGTTCTGTTGAGTACGTTGGGTTTATATTTCACTTTCTTGAAGATACTTTTAGCTGTTTTAAAATATTACCAAACTAGGGTATTTTTTACATTTCGTTGAGCTATTGTCTATATTTGCTTGATTTTGAACTGGAAACACAGACTCATATATATTCGGTTTTTGTTTTTTCTTTAGCAATTTGTAAACAATTTTTTTCTTATACACGGTTAAAAATCCGAGAGTAAATTCTAATACTCTTCTGATATTAAAGCTTATATTGAATGCAAGTCGTATTTAGTTTTAATCATCGTAAAATATTAAAACTACATTCAAGTATCTGTTGTGTGGCAACACTTTTTGCCACATATGAAAAGCCTTTTTTTCATTTAGCTTATAATTCGTAATACAAATTTTTGTAGAGTATATAAGTACTTGTGATATTCTCAATAAATTTAGTTCTGACTCGACCCAAAATTCGAGAAACGAAAAGTTACATTTTGTATGACTTAGTAGTTTCTAAAGTATTACATTTTAATATTTTTCAAATACAAATCTAAATTAAATATGATTATATTAAGTTTCAATATTTATGCTGATTGATATTAAGAGGATAAATGGGTTTTAAGGAGAATTACGGCTCCGTATTTTAATGGTTTCATATTAATACTACAAAATACAAATAAAAAATTTTCTGGGTTGACAGCTTGGGTTCAATTTTTACAGGTAGACGTCTCAAATTTACTCATCATTGGTATTAAAGTTTAAGACTAGAAGTATTTCATTTTAATATATGCCAAGGATTAGTTTTTAATAGTTTTCTGGTGTAGTCATATATACAATACCAAAAATATTAAAATTTACTCCAAAATTTTTAACCGTGTAGTAATTCTTTCTCGATATTTTCTTCATTGTTTGTTTTGATTGTTGTCATCTAAAGGTGCATTAATAAATGTATTTATTACAGAATTAAATGTTGGCCATTTTTGTTTTCTAAGAGTGGTATTACAGCATCTGAATGTTATGTTCTTTAAAAATATCAAATTTGAGTCTTCAAGGAAGTTGTTGTATCAGTCTCTGTTTTACAAAAGTGGTTCGATGTATAAATATGTATATGCGCGAAAATTTAGCATTTAATTTATCTCACCTGACTTTTCTGCATAAACGGACGGAAATTAAGTGCTTATCACCAGAATCCGATGGCAAAGTTTTGGAATTAATTAAAGCGAAAGTGAGTAGTTCGGAAAATAAAATGAAAAATGTTATTTTGTTATTAGATCGGAAGAG